>CAJUYH010004270.1:0-27950 GCA_910591685.1 Galerucella tenella | reverse complement strand
CGTCACCCATCGTGAATTATGGCTATCATAAATTGCTCGTTTAATAAAATACTATTGTTTGCCCTGTGTCGCCATATTGAATTTTATTTTACAGGTCATGGGATTGCCTAATAACAAATGCCATAACCTACAAATGTTTTGTTTATGTTGTTTATTGTTTTGTGTGTTTATTGAATTACGGATTTTATTAAAGTATTTGTGGTAGTGTTATTTATTAGTTTTATGTCTTTTAAAAGGTAAATAAACAAAAGCACACTTTCTACTATAAAACAGCACAAAATAACTTCTAAAAACTGAACGTGGATGATGTAAATTGACAACTGTCAAATTCTTCTAGTCGACTTTCACTTTGTCCTAATCAACTTGGATAGTCAAGTAGGATTTAACAACAGTACGTACTTTGAATCTGGCAACAAGGGCTTCTGCCATTGGTTTAATTGAAGCGGTTTATTTAAATCTGAAAAAAATTAAATTAAATTTCATAAATATTTATAAGTTCTTGAGATAAATATCGTTATCATGGAAAAATATATGTTATTCTCAACCCTCCTGATATGAATTCACTTGTTAATTCATACTAGCCCATTATCAATCATGCGAAATTTGACAAAGCATCTTTTCCTGATATACCTAGTGTTGATTATTCTCCGCCTATGGAAAATAAACAAAATATCTACTCCTTTTGACGAAGTAGTTATTATACCAAATAAAACTTCCCACGAATTTCAAGGAATACTGCAATATGAAATATGGAAAAATGGAAAACCCAAAGGTAATACAATTTTCACCACTTTCACAAATTGGCACTTCTCTTTCGAGTCCTACAAAAAAGCACTCTGAGAACACAAAACACAAATATAATTTTAAAAGTTAGCTGCGGCCGTCTGATTTCGTGGTTTGAATAAATTTACATATCAAAAGTAAATAAAATATATCATTAAAAATAATTTCACAGAAATTTAGTCCTTGGAAAATAGTCTGTTTCTACTCTACGTACAAAAGTGAATAAGTCGGACCTTTTTAAATTGTTCCAATGAAATCATGAGAACATAGACCTTGCGCGCAATTATTAATAATAATTATACTGCCCAGCTTCCCACCTTTATTACAGGGTGTAACAAAAAGGCAGGTCATAAATCATACCACATATTCTGGGGCTAAAAATAACTCGATCCAACCCAAGTTACCCTAATACAAATGTGCATGCGAAAAAAGTTACAACCCTTCGAAGTTACCAAATGAAAATTGATTTTTTCAAATATTTCGACAGTTGTTCGACATATTATAATGAAAGTTGACAAATGGCTTTCTTATGATTAGAGCATCTTGAAAAAAAATTAAGGAATTATTGCACCCCGTTAAAAATTTATGGGAGTTGAGATCCCCTAAGCCCCCCTAAACTTTTTGTGTACGTTACAATTTAATGCTCATTGTGGCACCATTATTCAAACACATTATTTTTGAAACTTTTTTGCTCCCTAGTGCTGTCGACCGGTAAACAACCCTTACCGTTCTTGATACTTAATATACTATTTTAATAATGAATGAATCAAAAATATGTCCTCTAATTTTTTCATAACTACCAAACTACTGATGGTTGAAATATGTAACAGAAACTGATTTGTAAAACAGCAATGCGTCTGAAACATTCGTAGAAGATTGTTGAAAATATTTGTCCAAACTTTTGTGATTTTATTAACAAAAGAATTAAGCAGCCAATAGCTCACAAGAGATGTTCAAAATTTTGTACATCTATTTTTTTCGTTGTGTCAGATAGGGACCAAAAATTATTTTATCATTATTTAATCTTTGACAAAGGTAGCTGAAACGCTACCGAAACGTCGAAATAAAAAAATAAAATACATTATTGTGGTTTTCATTCCCAAAAAATAAGAGAAAAAAGGTAGAACGTGTCGCGGGACACACGGTAGGAACTTTAGTTCCTTTTAAGCAAAAAGTACCTATGTAATACACTTGACGTTATAGATAAACATTTTGCAAAGCCTGGCTGGCCGAGTAGTAAGCAAACCAGACTCTCACGCGGTAGACCCAGGTTCGATTCCCCGTGAAGATGTTTTTTTTTATTGTTAATTTTATTTTTAAATAATTATTCTGCTTGATATTAATACGACAACAGGTAGACGTTTGAAATATTTAGCAGAATATTCATTATTATAGATAATGGTACGGTACCCTTCATGAGGGAGTCCGACTAGCAATATCTACTTACAACAGCATCGTAATTTATAGAAATTTCTATTTTCTAGATTTTTTCTTAAGTGGGTCGTAGAAAAAATATGCTGCTCAACTCGTGTGGATTGTACATATCGCACTTGAACTTCGTCCTCGTGCGATATGGCCACCATATCCACACTAGTTGCACAAACTACCTACAATTTCTTTCAAAATGTGCCCTTTTACATTTAAAAACAACCTGCCAAATGTCAAATCAATTTATCCATCCATTTTAAAGTTATCGAATTAAAGCATTCAAGTTTTCAAAATTTCAACACCCTGTATTTCGAAAAGTAGCTAGACCCCTTAATCGCGCAAAGAAATTATGGAAATAATAGTAAAAATTTATCCGAACAAATTCAAGTAGATCACCAGCACTGCGAATACCAGCTTTGCATAGAATTTTAATATAGCATCGGTGGTTCAGTGGTAGAATGCACGCATTGCACGCGGGCGGCCCGGGGCAGGAGCATATTATTATTATAAATTGTTGCTTCGTAAACGAGAGAGACTAAGGAGGCACAAGCACGCAAGCAAGGCACATAACGAAGCAATGTAACATAACGTAGCGTAACGTAACGCGTAACGGTCAGATCTTTTGCGTCGCGACCCCTGGTCGCTCAAACATAACCTGGCGTAAAGAACTAAAGTTCCAAAAAATAATAAATAATGCCACAAGGAACTTACAGAAGATATTTGTACCTCAACATTTATCCATAATTTGCAATGTTTTCTCATTGACAAACGAATACATTGGAAAGACTGGCTATTACCGGAAATAATTATTGCTGTAGCATAATACATTCTATCTATTTTTTTTGTTAATAGAATCACAACTTTGGGCATTTTTTTTCAACAGTCTTCTCCCAATGTTTTGGATGTTCCACAAATTAGTTTTTGTTACACATTCTAACCATAAATAGTTTGGAAGTTATTAAAAAAAACAAATAGTTATTTATGATATAAGTGTTAAAAGTACATTTTTAAGGCACGCATGTGAAGGTTTGCAGAATGAGCGAAGCGAATTGTTAATAGTGAATTGTTAATAGCGAAATAGGAAAGCGGAAGCCGTATGTAACACAAACATTTGATGGGATCAAAATGAATGATATTCTTATACACTCTCCTAATAAGGCTAGTTCACATTTCAATGAGTTTTTCATCTCGGTAGCTTCTAAACTCCTTGGAAATGATAAACCTACTATTAATGTTGATACTATAAGAGATTTTCCTAATTCGTTTTTCATATCTGACACTGACTCCTTAGAAATACTGAAAATAATAAATAATTTAAAAAACAAGCAATCATCTGGGGAAGATCAAATTAGTAATAGGCTATTGAAAAGAATGGGAAATTATATAGCACAGCCATTATCATATATTATCAACTGTTCCTTTAATACAGGGTGTGTACCTTCTAGGTTAAAAGTTGCAGTGGTGCGACGTATCTTAAAAAAAAGGAGATCCATTGTTAATTGAAAACTATCGACCAATAAGCCTATTATCATGCTTTTCAAAGTTATTTGAAATTGCTATGTGCAAAAGACTAGTTTCCTTTATGCACTCGAATAAAATAATTACAAGTTCGCAACATGGTTTTCAAAGAGGAAAGTCGACTGCCACTGCAATTTTTGCTTTCGTTGAAAAAATTTTACACTTTTTAGATAATGGGTTTGTAGCTCACGGTCTCTTTTTGGATTTTGAAAACCAACATGGCGGGCGACGAGAAATCACGTGTAGAAGGTGATCCCGTTAAAATTTGTGAATATTGCCATAAAAATGTAGTAAATACTGTAGCGCAATGTATAATCTGCCAAGAAGTGTTTCATACATCCTGTGCTCTAAGAATTGCTGGGTTAATAGTAATCGGCAAAAATAACAACGTGAAGTGCTGTGTCAAAGAACTGAAGAAAGATGACGATATAATAAAAGTGGTTACTGAAAACTATGAAAGGTTGCTGAAAGCCAAAGAAGAAATTTTAGCAAGTAAGGAAAATATAATTCTTGAATTAAAAGACAAAGAAAAATTATTATACAAAAATATTCAGTTATTAGAAGAAAAACAAAAATCAGCATGGACAGAAAATCAAGTTTGTAAAAAAAACCTCAAGAAAAAGATGACAAACAAACCAGCTACCATAATAAAAATCAAGTTAACCTTGAAGAACAAGTAATTGAAACGATTTCAAATTCAAATGGAAAAGAAGGAAAACCTAATCCAAAAAATATTCAAAACAAAAATAAAAGCGGAAGTAGCGAAACATCTTATGTTACTAAGAATCAAGTAGCCTCTGAATTACTAAAAGTACAATATCAACAAAAATTAAATGAGGTTTTAAATCTGGATGACAAAAATAATGGCGAATATGAACGAGGTCAAGATGGTTTTAGAACAGTCCAAGGCAGGAAGAAAAAGAAAGTTTACAATGTAGGAAGTGGAGATGGTGACGAGTATTTCAAGGTAGGAACTAAAGATAAAAAAATTTGGTTGTTTATATCAAGGGTACCGGACCGGGTAAATACTGAAAATATAGTAAAATATGTGGAGAGTAGGACGATGTCTGATAGTGTTTGCGTGAAAAAAATACAGAAGAGAATACATCAGGTTGACAGTCAAGCTTTCATGGTTGGAGTTAAGCCTGAATATAAAGAGAAAGTATATGAATCGAGTTTTTGGCCAAAAGATGTGCATTACAGCCGTTTTGATTTTAAACGTGGACAAAGATTCCTGGATCAACCACAAACAGATGAAAATTTTTTAGGAGAGAGCTCAACCAAAGGAGAAAGAAGATAGGTAGTACCGATAATAAAAATGTAAATGATTGTTTAAGAAATAAGAGTATTGCAATTTTTCATCTAAACTGTCAGTCTATTACAAATAAAATAGATGAATTAGATATGTTTTTCAAGAACATTTTTATCATGTTGTTTGTATTAGTGAACACTGGCTCTCAAGTGACTTGCTTTGTAGTGTAAAGTTAGTTAATTATAAATTGATTAGTTACTATTGTAGATCAGAAGGTGAACATGGAGGAGTAGCAATTTTTGTACATCAGGCATTTCATGCAAAAGCTGTAGATGTTGAGAAATTTTGTCATAAATTTGATGCCGAATTTGCTGCAGTATCAATTTCAAATATCTTAATTATTGCATTGTACCGGTCATGTAGAGGTAAATATGAAAAGTTTGTTCAATCTATTGAACAATTATTGGAAGAGGTAAACAAGAAATTTAAAAATATAGTTTTAACAGGTGATTTTAATGTAGACTTTTTAGTAAATTCAAATGAAAAAAATACCTTAATTAACAGTTGTACTGCTTATAATTTCAAACATTTGATAGAGGAACCTACGCGAGTTTCTGCAACATCAGCTACTTGTTTAGATAACGTAATAGTTAACTTTGAAAATTTTTTTAATGTCAATATTATAAAAGTAACGATGTCCGATCATTATGGAGTAGATATAAATATCAATGTAGAAGAATTAGATACAGTTTTAAATTATTCATATTGTAGGCCACTAACAAATGTCGGAAAAGCAGAGTTTATATTTACGATGAACAAAGTAAATTGGGATGAGTTTTATATATCTGGGGATCAAAATTACTTAGCAAGATTTCTGTGTGACGAAATTAGTCATGCAGTAGAAGTAGCATTTCCACAAAAGCTTGTAAAAAGCAGATATGCCAAGGTAAACTGGTTTGATGATAGTTTAAAAAATATGAGAACTGAACTAACTAATAAGAAAAAACTGTGGTTAAGTACTGGAAACCAATCACATAAAGAAGAATTCAATAATTTCAGGAGTCAGTACAGGAAGTCCTTAAGGGATGCTAAAGCTAAATCTTATGACAACATGTTATTAAACAGTAATAATATTAGTAAAACTACTTGGTCAATCAGAGACGAATATACACATACCACGTGGTCAACTACATTTCTTTTATACTTGTACATTACTTTTAAACTTAATCTTTTATCGTAAATAGCTGTTACCTTTTTTAATGCAAACATTTCCTAGATTCTCATTGGTAGAATACCTAATTTTCAAAGAGAGATAACTTTTGCATTTTAACCTTTTCAAATATTCTGCCAGTGTCGACTTCACATTTCATTAAACATTTTATTCTTTTAGAAATGGTTTATTCATAACTTTTTGCTATAATTAATATTTAATTAATATTTCAAGGTCATTAGTACTTTTTTTAATTTGGCTGATAATTTTTACTGTTTTAAATGGGACATATATGTTGGAAAGCTTTCAGTAAATTTAAATTTCATGATTTCAAACAACTGCCTTCCTTTTTTTACCTGAAAAGCTAAACCAACATTATGTGCCCCATTACATTCAAGTTCCTACATATCCCTAATCCACCTGAACTTCTAGGTAAGCACAGCTGCCAGGTTACCCCTGCAAGTTTACCACTGCCAGGATACCCCTGTCAGGTTACCGTTACTGCCAGGTTACCGTTTACTGCCAGTTTACCATCTCTACTTCAACTTCCAGACATCTCTACTTCAACTTCCAGACATCTCTACTTCAACTTCAAGACATTTCTTCTACTTCCACTCCGACAAGCTAAGTACCTTATAGGAATACAGGTTTTTTCACTTCCCTTCCCGAGGCAAAATAAATTTAATACTTAAACTTATTTTTTTTATTTCTTCTATACCCGGCTGTAAGAGCTGTAGGGACTGTATGTATGTTCTTATAGTCTGTCAACCCTCTGGCATACTTAGTGTGGCATCAACATGGAGTCGATCCACCCTTGAAAGAGTCTCTAGCCGGGATATGTCCCTTAAGGAGAGAACAAGTGGTACAACATCATGTAGAGGTTATTTTAAAAGCTTAAATCTGTTAACAGTTGTTGGATTATATACATATGAGTGTTTAGTTTACGTTTATGAAAATAAAAATACTTTTAGTAAAAATATTATAGAACATCCGCATGATACACGTAACAAAGGTATTTTTTCTTATCCAATACACAGTACTACCCTGTTTGAAAAAGGTGGTTTTTATATGTTTTTATATGTTCTAGTTCTACAACTTGCTCCCAATAGATCTCAAAAATATATCTTCATTCTCAGGGACGTATATAAGGGCGGGGTTTGGGGGGTTCAAACCCTCCCCATAGAAAATACAATAAAGGTACAATAATTTTTTATTAGCATACTGCCGCAATATGAGTATTCATCGGGATGTGGCAATAGAAATAAATTCCTCAAAAACTGTGAATAATTTAGCTGAAGAGGTTAAATTCACTTTTGTGAGATTGATTTTCTGTTTTAATAAAAGCTTCAATTTTCAATCTATCATTTTTTAAAATAGGTGCTCCAAAATGAATATACAATTAACATCTCGGCTGGTATGGGAATGCGGCGAAGAACTTAAAAGACTGGCGACTCGGAACAGTGTAACACTGGAGTGGGTCCCAGGTCACAAAGGAATCGCTGGCAATGAAAAAGCTGACGAACTCACAAGAGCAGGATCGTCAACTCTGATGAACGGACCCGAACCATCTGTGGGCATCCCCAGATGCTCCACTAGGTCATGGTTAAAAGGGTGGGTAAAATAACAATCCATAAAACTCTGGAAGAATACGCCCAGGCAAACACATGGGATGAAATTTATAAAAGAACCATCAGAAAAAGTAGCAAAAGAACTGCACTCAAAGAGCAGGAACAAACTACGCACCATAACGGGGCTTCTTACGGGACACTTTCCCACAAAGGAGCACCTGAACAAAATAGGGCTGTATTAACGGAGACCTCACATGCAGGAGACTGAAACATCTGTGCACATATTATGCAACTGTGAGACGCTGGACCACAGGCCACAGGAGCCAAAAACTAAATGGAAGACCCCAAATGACTCCAGAAGACTTCTACAACTAACCAGTAAAGAACCTGTATGAGCTAATACAGGGAACAGATTGGCTGAATAGGCTGTAGTCAGAAAGTTAGGAGAATCCACAATAAACCCAAGAGGCTGAGGTGGTGCCGGCGAAGGGACGGCTCCTTTAAAAAATATATATACATGGTTATAACCATTTCAGCAGAAGGGGGCAAAACGAAAAACGATGTTTAAAAATACTTTCAGATGTAGCCAAGTCAAACAAATAATTTGAAAAAAACTTAACATTATTTCTTGAACTTGAAAAATTGCTTTAGGTCGCGGCACTCGATTTTTTTTTTGCCTTAGGCGGCGCCTTCAATAGAGCTTTTCCCTTCTAAACCTATCAGATGGAAAAAACCAAAACCCTCCCCATGTAACGTGACTACGTGACTGTTCATTCTCAAAATTTTAAAAATATGTAAAGAAAATGCTGATTGAAATTGAGCCTTATGCCATTGAGGATATTACGGCTTCCAGCTTTTTGGGCTACTTAGAGTAATCTCTCATTGTGGGTTATTATTATTACTTTTGGTATTTATTTTCAGTACTTTCAGAATCTTTGTATAATTGTATTCGTCAAAAAAGGTAATTTAATTTTAGAATTGGTACTGTGGGTTTTGCTAGGTTTTCCTACAGTTTTAGCAAATGCACCTTTCTTAATCTTGAGACACCCTAGCGTGCACGTTTTGATTACTTCCTTACATTACCTTTTTTGAATATGTGAGCAATGACTTGTATCAAACATTGCAAAAATTCCAGTAAAATGTATAGAACAGCGACCATAGATACAATGTGTTGTGATATTTCCTTTCCATACACAAATTGTAATGTCCCTGATATAAATAAAGAATTTGAATTTGAATTCTGCAATTCACATGAGTGCCTTAAAAGGTACTTTTAACACGTATATCATACAATATTTTTTCTACAAACGTTCAAAAAATGCAATAATACAGTTTGAATTAAATTTTAAAAACCTTTATTAATACATCCAAAGGAGATAATTTTAAATTATTTAAATTTAAATTCCATTTTTTCTGCGCATCATTCCTCCTGATCCACGGAAAATGGTAAAACGGCAGTGCAGGAAATTAATTTGTCAAATTGCACAAATTGTACTATTAATATTAATGTTAATAGATAAAATCTAAATATTTTGACGTTTGCTTTCAAAATTTGACAATTCACTTTTACCAGCAGTGCCATAAACATTTTAAGGCACTCATGCCCGTATTCCTAAACGCCTAATAAGAGTTATTGGTCCCATAAAACCGCTATTGGTTCAATAAAATCGTTTTACGCATTCAGAAAGGACCCGGTAAACTTATTGGTTCAATAGCGCTATTGGTTCCATAAATACGGCCGAATCGTGTGTTTTCGTATTCCCAAACGTTCAATAGGCGTTATTGGTTCCATAAATCGATCCATAAGTTATAGATCGAACAATCTCCCAATAGTGACGCTATAGGACCATTAGCGGTAATGTTGGAGTAGATGAAGTTACAGTTTTGATGTTTTTTTACGGTACTGTGCTGGAATCAATCGAATAAATTAATTATCAAAGGTAAGTAAATTGACAGATGGTTATAATGTACTATTTGATCTTGATCGCTACTTATTGTAATCATAACCTAAAAAATATGTGCATAAATACCAAAATTTCTGTGTTTGCAAATATTATACCATGCCTGAGTGAGAAACAATATATTTCATATGACCATGATGCTTTGAAATCATCAATGGATATTTATCTACAATTTCAACTTTGCTAATCTTTTTTTCTTACAGATGGATTATCTTTCACCACGATTTGCTACCCGCTTATTAGAGGGTTCGTCATCTTCTGAAGATGAGGTTGAAGCTAAGTCAAGAAAGTACAAGCGGCCAGATTATTTCACCCAATTAAATGAAGCCGATTTCAAAAGGCGCTTTCGAGTTTCGAAGCAGTCTGCTAGGTGGATAGTTGATGTTATTGGACGCAAGCTGGAAAAATTTACGAGGAGAAATGGTGTTATCAGCCCCACGATGCAAATGCTAATTGCACTACGGCTTCATGCAACAGGGTGTTTTCAATTGATAACTGGAGACTTCTTTAGTGTGTCCCAGCCAACAGTGTCAAGAATAGTGAAAAAGGTGTCTCTTGCTATTGGACAATTACAGAGACAATTTATTACCACTCTTGAAGACCTCAATGTAGCAGCAGAAGATTTTTTCAACATTAAAGGTTTTCCTCGTGTCATAGGTGCAATAGATTGTACACATGTCAAAATAACCTCACCTGGTGGCGAGAATGGAGAAGTATTTAGGAATCGAAAAGGATATTTTACTTTCAATGTCCAAATGGTTTGCGATGCAAAATTATACATCTGGAATGTTGTTGCAAAATGGCCAGACTCAACACATGATTCCTGAGATAGTTGCTATTTAATTTCAATTAAGAACTTTATTTTATTAATGATTCCTGGGAATTATTATTTAGTACGGAAATATTTATAAAAAATGATTTTTTTCATTTTCTATGACACTCTCGTGTCTTTTCACAATGGCATATAACTCAGCCCTGTAATTACGGGAACGCTTCCTCTTGGTTTGTTCTTTCATTGCACATTTAAATTAACAAACTGAACCAGGGAACAATCGAATGGAAATGACAAAATGAATTATTAGTTTAAGGTTATTGTATATCGTTAAAAGCGCAAGCGCAATGGTTAAATTCCATTGTTACACATCGAAGATTTAAAAATTTCCCTAGATTCTATGAAGTCCATAGATATTGATTCTATAAATCGACCAATAGTTATCGACTCCATAAATGAGCGATGGGAATACCATTAACAGTTATGGAACCAATAAATTGTATCGAACCAATAGTTATAGACCGACTTATGGATGCTTTAGGAATACGGGCATCAGTGTCTTAAAGTGACATTTTTAAGGCTTCTATGGAGTGCTAAAAATGGCATTTTTAACACGTTTGTAGAAAAAAAATATTTTTGTTATTGGTAAAACATTATACCTATTTAAAGCACGCCTCAGAGTGTTTAAATACTTTGAATCGAACTTTTAAACACGCGCGTTTTTTAAAGTAGCCATGGCAACATCAACAACTCGAGAAATGAAGTGTAAATCTGGGTAGGGGATCTGTGAATAAGGCGCTAGGGTGCTGCCACATAGGGAGTCCCGTCAGTACTAAAATTTCTAATTTAGTGAGAACTGTAACGCCGTTAGTGGCGCGTTATCTATGATCCTAACCTGACAACTGCCTGACGTATCGTGAGTTTGTCCAGTTTTCGTTTTTAAAAACTACTTTGCTTATTTGTGTGAGTGTTGAGTATTCGTGGTTGGTTTTTATTGTGAATAGTGGGACTTTTATTTTAGGAAAAAATTTCGAAAATAATAATTGTGAAAGACTGTAATGTAAGGTGCACCCGGTAAGCTCTATATTTATGAAAAACATGTTTCATTGAATGAAAAGTGACAGAAGTAGTTATTCTTACATACAGCTTTGAACTTCCCAGCATTGTTGTTGAGATCCCAACATTTATTTTTCTTCATGTTTGTCATTAAAATATGTAAAAAAAACGTTCCATTTATTGTTTACTTTTTTCATTAAACAAAATATATTAACTTGATGATTATTGCTTTATTTTTCTCACTTCAGGCATTATATGGTCCATTTTTCGACATTACATTTAATTTTACTTGACTAATTGATTGTTATTATTGTAATATCAATCTAATGTTGAGTAACTTTAAATGAAATATCAAAAAGTGGACCATAAATGTCATTTTGCAATAAAAGTAAAATTACAGTAGTTTGAATATGCCGCCAAAAACTGTAAAATTACAGGAATCTTCTTTTTCGGCTGTTAGCGAAGTTCACAACCATCTGATTTGTGTTAGAGTACTGACGGGACTCTCAAGGTGGCGCCACCCGTACAAGTAGAGGGCGCCACGGGTCAGTTTCCCATCTATGAGTATTTTTTTTTATCTATGGTCTAAATCAGGGTAGGGATCTCTGAAGGCGCGAGGGTGCTGCCACATAGAGAGTCCCGTCAGTACCAAAATATCTAATTTAATGAAAACTGTAACGCCATTAGTGGTTGTTGCAGATTTTTCCGCATATATGAGCTTGAGCGCTGACATCCTAACCTGACAAACTGACAACTGCCTGAAAACTTATCACTTATCTATGGTGACAACTGTAGTCCAACGTTTATTTTGCTTATTTGTGTGTGTTGAGTATTCGTAGTTGGTTTTTATTGTCAATGGTGGGACTTTTATTCCAAAAGACTATGTCGAGAATATGAATTATTGATGTTTCATGAATCCACCTTTGAACCATCTGTCTTTACTTCACATCACCACAGAGTACATAATCTACTTTCTTTCGCTTCTTGTTACATGGTGTACTCTGTGACGTGACATCACATTCCGTGCTGTGCATTATTTTATATTTCTCTATGGTGCTGTACACCGTCTGTGATCAAGTTGACTTGACGGAAAAATATTTGCTCTGAGTGACAGTGGTCAGTTGTCAGTTTATCTATTTTTCTGTCTTCATTCAAGCAATTTGCTTTGATGTATTGTACTGTATACGTATTTTTTTTCTATTTACTTTTATCTATTATCAATGCTATTATATTTGACCATAAAATTTAGTATACCGCTATTTATAGATATGGCCGATAAGTTCAACGACGGGTTCATAGTTGATTTAGTTGGCTCAGCAATATAATGTAAAAAAATGCAGACCACCGGAATAATTTAATGAAAGATAATGCATGGACGACAATAGCAGAAATTATGCATTCGTCAGGTATTTGCGTCGATGCTGGTTATTTTTGTATAAGCACCATTTTGCCAAAGAGAGAGCCAAAAAACCAAAAACGGGGGTCCCATTACAAAGCCTGTCCCTTCTCAAATAGAGTTGTGATTGCTAGGAAGTAAGTACCTATATAAACAATCTGAAAAATACTTTTTTAATACAAAATATATAATTTTATAGAATCCTTGGAAACATAAAATGATAGGTGAAGAGCACAATTGAATATAGCAGTAACTTCATCAGTCCTTTGATCATGAGAGGCATGATTATTCATCAAGCAGGGGATGTGGAATGTGGAATATACTTTTAAAAGAATGATTGCAGTCCATTTGGAACTGACAAAGGGAAGAAATGGAAGGAATCTTTTGAAAGCTAAAATAATGCAGGATCTATGTGAAGCAATCAGCAATGGCGATTAACTGTGATTTTGCATATATACATGGTTTATTTGCTTCGTGGAGGAAGAAGTTTTAGACCTAGCAAAACCAGATCCAAGAAAGTGTTTGTACTATATCTACTGTGAGATAATTCTGATATGTAAGTACCTGCTTGTTTAGTATCTGTACATGTAAAAGTGTTGAGAAGTATTCATGAAAAAACAACATTAATTAGTAGCAACTAGCATGTTACTATATGTGTCATATTCATATTCTGTACCTAAGTGATTTGGGATTCAAATTCAGATCAATACGGTGATAACTGTACTACTTATTTGTACCTTGTTGTATAACCTGAATTATCTTTTACATAAGATTTCCATTTACTGATTGTTGTATAGACATTGCCTTTGGCTTTGTTTCGTCTTTATAATATTCGTAGTTAAGTATTGTTAATTGTAGTAGGGAGGAGATTATCTTTACTGGTTACCCAAATGGCTAACGACTGAGGTCTTTCTGCCACAGATTTTTACAATTTTACTACATAACAATTTTTTTAATATAAATACAATAATTAAAATGCAAAAAAAATTGATAATAAATAAGTAACAATTATATAACTATATATGTACAGAGTTCGGCAAAAGTCCGAGACCAGACAAATATCGAAGAAAATATAAATTTTTTGGACAATCTTCTTATAGCACAAATTTAACTCCAACTTAAACTATGATTTGGAAATATTTTGCAATATACAGGATGTTCCAATAAAGTGTGGCGTATCAAAGTTACTATTTTTCAAATGGAACATCCTATATGTTTTAGTAATTTTCAATTCTCCTTGAAGTACTGATTTCGTAGAAACCACATTCTTGGGGTCTAAATTAAATATTTACAGTGATACAGGGTGTTAAAAATCACCTATTTTTCAACTTTAGGTCAATGTTTTGTGAAAACTGTTGAATATTTGGCAAAACGGCTTACATCTCCCCATCCTAACTTTTGAAGGGCTACTGGATGCTGCTAAAGAAAAATTAATATAGGGTGGTCAAAAATTTACCACATTCTGATTTTTTTTGACCACCCTATATTAATTTTCCTTAAGCAGCATCGTGTAGCCCTTGAAAAGTTAGTATGGGGAGATGTAAGCCGTTTTGCCAAATATTCAACAGTTTTCACAAAACATTGACCTGAAGTTGAAAAATAGGTGATTTTTAACACTCTGTATAACTCACTGTAAATATTCAATTTAGACCCCAAGTATGTGGTACCTACGAAATCAGTACTTCAAGGAGAATTGAAAATTACAAAAACATATAGTGTTGTAACCTAGGAGGTTACGTTTATTTTATTTTACTATTTATTTACTTTTACTAATTACCTTACTATATTCTTTATACTTTTATAGTAATTATTATTGTGTTCTATTTTAAATAATCAATATTTCCTTCAACTACATTTTTATTGTTTTATATTCTTTATCAGTGCTTTCGCCCACATGATGCCTCGAATAAGAGTCATGTTATTTAAGACTCATTCTTATCAATTTAGTTTTTACTTTTAATGTCACGAATTAAATTTGATATAAAATATAATCTTATATCCAATGTATCTTTTTGTTAAGTCAAGCTCACTTCTTAGGATGCATTTCAGTCTCAAAAGGAAATAAGTTTTAGTTTCACTTTTTCTCATAGAAACTGCTCGTTTTTGCAAATTTAGCTACTTTTAAAATATCAAAACTTATCTTCTTCTTGAGTGGCAACTATTGTTAAAAAACATAGAGTAGAACAAAAAGGGAGACTTGTAAGAGCAATCATCAGTGTAACATCATAAATTAGTCAAGGGAATAAACGAAGTATTGAATACCCAAGAGTTTTTTATTCTTCAACCACTGTTAATCTGCGGATCACAACAATAGGATGTTCCACTTGAAAAATAGTCACTTTGATACGCCACACTTTATTGGACCACCCTGTATATTGCAAAATATTTCCAAATCATAGTTTAAGTTGGAGTTGAATTTTTGCTATAGAAAGATTCTCCAAAAAATTTATATTTTCTTCGATATTTGTCCGGTCCCGGACTTTTGCCGAACTCTGTATATAAGATGTAATTGGAACACTTAATAGAGTCTGGTTTAGAGACCTACATTGTACTAATTTACAGCTTTTGCTTTAATGCTCATTATTTTCGTCCACAGGGGCTTTTCTGGTATTTTCCTATTTGGTGGTATATTCGGATCCCAAGATATGACCATATCTTGAAGCATTTCAATGTTTAGGTTTTTTGCGAACTTCTTGCTTAACTCATCCATTCCTTCCAAGATAGGTGTGATGTTGAGAGTATTATATAGCCATGGTTTGATGGACAGTGTATAGGGTTCTGGGGGTGTCTTAATTTGGTTATGCTTCTGAGGCAAGTTGTTTCTGCTACTTGTAGATTGTTCAGGGCTGGTTTCGAGCAGGTTTGAGATAATATAGAGCCATATTCCAGAAGTGTTCTACATATCATTTGGTATATATCACTTGTTACTTTTATGCTGATCTCTTCGTTTTTGTAAGTCAACGCTCTAAAATGTTTAGCTCTTGCAATTGCTTTTTTCTTAACTTCCTTTGTGTGGTAGTTGAAATTTAGTTTATGGTCGAGGTTTATGCCAAGGTATTTACAGTGTTGTGAGGGTTGAATTATGTGATTTTGGATATTGATTGTGTAAACATTTTGATAGGCTATGTGGTTGAAGATTATAGAGTTAGTTTTTGTAGGATTTATTTGAATTCTCCATTTATTAGAAAATGAAACTATGCTGTTACATAAATTTCGTAAATCATCAACAGCTTGTGGCAGGGTTTTGTTATGGGCAATGGCGGCAGTATCATCCGCAAATTGGAGAATGTAGGTTTGCTTGTTGAAGGTTGGAATATTAAGCTAACTGCAGCACACATATACAAAAGTATCTGTAGATCGATACTCGAGTATGGCCATATAGTATACCAAACAACAAGAAGACCCTTATGGAAAACATTTATAGACAGCAGAGACAACAACTTTAAGAGGCATCACAAAAATGAGACATCCAACAAACCCTCTCCACAATCCATCAAACAAACTTCTATACAAAACCACAAAGGTACAGCCACTGAAGGGTAGAATGACAACTCTGTCCCAAACATACTCTAAGCGGATGCATAATAAAGAAATAATGAACAAACTATGCATTGAACGAGATCACACACAACAGTTGAAACGGAAATATCCTCATAAGACAGTTTGGGAAGTGGTAAATAGTCACTGAAGGAAAGTGAAAATTCTGGCAATAATTTTTAACTTTTTATTTTTTTTTTATTTTCTAATTAATTATCTTAATTTTTTCATTTTTTTTTAATTACACAAAATATTACTTTTATTACTATTAAGACCCGGTTGTACATTTGAACCTTAAAATTGAGCTCAACTGAGCTGGGCTTAAAATATAAGGTTAGCTCAACCCTAAGCCTGTTGTACAAACATGGTTCAGTAGCAGCTCTACTAAACCTATATTTGCAAGTGTTGTTGTTGTTGTTGTTCTTTCGAACTGACGCATGCGTATGAAGTAAATAGCCCAACTAATGTCAAATTTGCTACCTATTAGTTTTACAAGAAATTTCCTCTGATATACAATCTGTCACAAAGCGAACGGTTTCTTTAGAAAGACGAAATCTCTGAATAAACTCATGATCTCTCCACGAAATCTTTGAATAAACTCAACTCCAACATTCATACGCTCCCTATACACCCGAGGTCTTCTCGGGTGTTGTATGATTCCAATAAGTTCCAAAAAATCCTCATCATCGGCTAAAATATCCATAATTAACTTTGACAAACTTTTAATTTAATATTAAATTGAGTACAGGTTATGTTTGCATACCATTCATTCACATTTAAGCCACGGAACATGATAACAATTTATGTTCCGTGCTTAAGCTTACATTAAACCTGCCCTCTTGGAGGCTTTACTAAGCTTAAGGTTTAAATGAAGCTCAATCGTAAACCAACTTTGTATAAAAGCAATCTGACGCTGAACCTGAGTTCACACTTGAGCCTTCTCTAAGCTACAATAGAGTACACGCATATTTCATATTTTGCTTGGATATTAATTTGTAATAGTAAATATGATATCAAAAATTACTAATAATAGGAAATAAACCAGTTGCCATTGTAAATTACTCCCAAATTTTAAAATAAAATTCAAACTTCAATGCACTTTCCGACTACAACCGGAGGATTTCCGAACGCTACCGATGACGTGTGATGTCATAAAATTTGTTTACTTTTGTCAATTTGGCCGGTATTGCATTAGGTTATGTGTAGTTGCCTGTTTATATTGTATTTTAATCAACTATTAATTGCTTCATCGACGTAAAAATATCATTTATATGTTTGTTTGAGACCATTACGTGTTTGTGTGAGCTTTTTTTTATTTCTAAAAGTCAACGTAAAGTGGAAAGTGGACATAAATATTCGATATTTCCGAGGATATTTTAAAACTTTTGGAAGAATATATTTTATTTACTAGTTCAGTGTTCAGTGACGATTCTTTCATATTTTGTGAGTAAAGATATGGCTAGCGAAGGTTTTGTAAAAGCACAAACTGATAACTTGCCCAAAGTAGACTCATTTATGCTAGGGGTGTCCACTTAAAAAATACATCGATGTTTTTTTTTCGATGCAATACATCGCGGCTGTGCATCGATATTTTTCGATACATCGGTTAGAAACATCGATGTTTTCTCAAAATCGAGTACTTTTTCTAACATTGCATCACAAGCTGTAGTCGGCCTTCTGAACACATCTTTCATTATAGATTACTCCTACAACGGCACTTTTCTTTTTGCCTTTTGTATGTGTGTTTAAGGAATCTATGTTACTAAAATAAAAAAGAAATACTTTTCATGCAGTAGTCATTTATTAAAAAATAATATGGCAATGTGTAACAATAAGACTTATAACCAATGTTCTTTTGGAAGACTTTGCAAAAACAAAAGCTTATTTAAACGTTTTCCTTTCAGTCTGTTTCGTTGCTGATTAACGATTTGAGCTGCTTTAGAAAATAAACGCTCAGACGGTACTGACGTTCCCATCATGGTTAAGTATTTGTAAGCAATTTTATGAAGTTTAGGAAGCTGAATCTTCAGATCATTCCAAATTTCCAATGGGTTCTCATTAAGTCTTCCTACTGGACTACGCAAGTAAATAGACAGCTCGTCAGAAATAGTATCGTCAGACTTCGCCGTTTTCCAGCTCTTGTGTACCAATTTGTGGTGATCATCCCATAAAGAAAAGTTATCTTATGGTCTGTCAGAATGATCTGAAGAATCAGATTCCACCGCGGTCTCATTTTGTATTGTAGTTTTCACAAATTCGTTGACTTTTGCCACAGCTGAAGAGCAAGCAAGTGGGTCTGTAAAATGCATTTTTTCAAACCTCGGATCTAATATCGTGGCTATGGCGAGAGGAGTCACTCTCTATAACACCCATTCTCATGTCAATTTCTTTAAGGACCAATGACTGTAATTCTTTGGCAAGAGATTCTTCGAGTCTGAGTGTTTTAACTTTCAAAAGAAGGCAATGGATAAGTGGTATTACCTTGCTACTAGTGCAATACTAATACCCTGACACTTCCTTAGTTGCAGCTTCGATCGGTCACAGAACTTGTAAAACCGAAGAAAGAATTGATAGTTCTGACGCTGTAAGCATCGGTGGTGCATTTTTATGCCGAATGATTATGTTATTAACGATAGTGCGAAGCTCCAAAAATCTTTCAATCATATAATATGTACTATTCCATCTGGTTGGAACCTCTTGTATCAATTTAGTTTCTTTCTGGGTTGCATTACGTAATTCATTACTGGCTATATTGCTCTGTTTGAACCATGACACAATATCTTTGACTTTAGTTATCTATCAAGTTTCGCAGCTCAGTACACTGTTGCATCGAATTTTGTGCCACCAAATTCAGAGTGTGTGTAAAACATGGTATGTGTTTTTTTCCAAAAGCCAAATCGATGGCCTTTACCATGTTGGCAGCGTTGTCAGTCACTACAGCCGAAACTTTATCTTTGTCAATACCCCATTCGGTACAAGTTTGAAGCAACATTTCAGCGATGTGTTCTGAAGTATGACGTTCATTTGACTGGTACACTCCAAGAGTTATTGAAAATAATTCATTACCAACACCGAAGTGTGCTGTTATTCCTAAAAAACTTCTCATGCTCATTGTTTCAGACCACATGTCAGTAGTAAGAGTAAAGTTTTCAATATTTGATAATTTTTCTTTGAAGACTGTTGATAATGCTGCGTATTTATCATCAACCCATCGAGTCAACGTCGCCTTATTGGGAAGTTTATAATGTGGCGCAACAACTTTAATCAAATTGCGAAATCCTTCATTTTCAACTATTGTAAATGGTTGATTGTCCTTGCATATCATATAAATTAAGGCATTATTTATTTTTAAAGTTTTATCACCACCCGCCGAAAAACCGTGAATTTCTTGAAAACTTGATATAATAGACTTTTGACGTTTAGGCGCCGGAGGAACAGGAACTTCGTCGTCTTTTGAACAGTCAGATATTTTATCAATGTCTTTAGTCAATTCTATTACACCAGCTGAGCTCGTTGACGGTAGTATGTCAGCATCTTTAGGGACTGATTGTGTTTTTTTGTGTATAGTTTCGTTATCAATATTGGATTTTTTTCGAACATCCAATATTGAACTCCCGGAAAGCAGCCTTATGTATATTTTTTATATGACCAATTAAGTTAGTTGTATTGCCACAAGATTTGATAACTTTTTGACAAAGTCTACATTTTGCAGAGTTACTATCTCCTTCAGGTTTATCATAAAATTGCCACACACTACTTTTCTTGGAAGGTGCCATCGTTTTGTGTCATCAACTTAACCTAAAAAAAATACGGTAAATTAGAGAAGTCAATAAATTTATCAATCGATGATATCACATCACTATCCTCCCTATCTAAAAAAGTTAAAAATTGTGAGTGACAATAGTAGCAAGACTGACGAGTAACATTAACAGAATGACACAAAATAATTAGATGTTGAATGATATTCAGATGTTATTAAGTATTGAATGTATTAATTTTAGCGTAATAATTCGACAAATTGTTAACTTATTTATTACCTGTCCATCGAACTTATGAGAAAACGATGAAATTTTACTCTAATGAGTATATTATATCCAAATCCAATCCTATTTTATGTTGTTAAGTATGCACATCTATGACACAAGTAAAAACATTTAACGTTTTTGTCTCACAATAAATCTGACGCAAAACCAAAACAAACGAAGTTTTTTTTTAAATTCTCTCTGGCGCAGTATTGCCCATGTCAATTTCCAAATTAGCCAACTAGTGCCAGTAAAAGAAAAAAAGATTCAAGTTTTAATTTTATTAAATCAGAGCTACTGAACAGTAATAGATGTGCATGTACAATGATCAGCTGGTTACCATTGAGTCGATGTTTTATGAGAAAACATCGATACATCGAGTAAATCAATACCTTTTCAAAGCATCGAATCGTTTCGATGCATCGAACTATAAACATCGAGTGAATTCGATACATCGATGTATATCGAATATCCCTAATTTATGCTGCTTGAATTTATGAAGTCAAACAGCTGCTTTAATGCAGAGGAAATAAGAGGAGTTAAAGCATTATCGTAAGTACGATTTAAGCTATGTTTTATTTATATATACCAACCATATTTCGATGCGAGTTCGTAAGAAAATGATGTTTTTATGGTTGATTCCTAGACATATAGGTACATAACCTCAAACTATTTAAAAATAAAAATTACCAGCATATAAGTAGGTACTTTTAAGTGTATTTTGTTTGCGCCACCAGGTAAAGTAACAAATATTTTGTCTGGAGTTTTAATAGACGTTGATTTACACACTGGAACAATGCAATACTTGGAATACAAAGTTTTTTTTGGCATTATCCATTTTTAAAGCTTTCAGAAACAAATAAGGTGACAAGAACTCAGAGCGTAATACACGAATAAGAACGTAAACCAATGACGTCACACCATGGAGCAGCCATCTTTATGACGTAAAGCGCGTTTTGGCGGACTTTCAAATTTTATTGTTTTTAAAGTCGTTTTAAAAGTAAAGTTCATATTTTTTTGAAAGCGAAGGAAGCAACTGTAAATCTGTTGCCAAAAAAGTTTAAAGAAGCTTACGACATGGTTATTAAATAAGTTGAACAAAAAATTATTTCTCTTTATGCCCGCGCGGGCCATACAGTGCACTTTATGCCCACACGGGTATAACGTACGTCATTAGATAGTTGGTAACTAAGCAATAAAAACACAATAATGAACTAGTATGACATAAAATATATTTGATCAAATGAAACGTGACAGAAGTAGTTATTCCCCCATACAACTTTGTACTTCCCAGCATTGTTGTTGAATTCCCAACATCAATTTTTCTTTATGTTTGTCATTGAAATATGTAAAAAAACGTTTCATTTATTGTATACTTCTTCATCCCTTCCACTTTATTTCCGAATCAAGTCTAACCGATAAATCCGCAAAGCATATGCAGCATCTTTGGACGGGGAGAAAAAATCTCAGCTTGCTTCGAAATGATAAGTAAATCAAAAAGAACGCTCACATTACTGATGGAAGCTGAGGTTAACTGGGATCTCAGTGAAAAAGAACGCACCTTCGCTATGGCAACGTTGTGTCGGTAACATAAGTGACAAGTAGTGTCAATCATACTTCCACTTCATGACTTCAATTTATGAATTTATGAATTTTCCGTTCGATTAATTTCTTATTTCTGTCACAAACCTCATAAATTTCTGTGTTTATTGAAAGTTTTTGGAAGTTATAATATTGTTAGATCTCGTTTAAGATATTCAAATTTGGCGCTCTTACAATCATTCAACCGCTCACGCATGCACGCCAACAGGGGCGAGCGCGAGGAGGGGGATCAATTCTCCCGCGCTTTAGCCTCGACACCGGCAGTCGCTGCATTGAAGTAAGGCATCCTTTATCTATGGTCGCTGCTTGACTTAGGTTATAAACACTGGTATAGCGTCGAAATCTAACATCAGGTGTGGGGTACACGTGCACTTTCTTAACCTTTCTGTGCTGTGTGAAATTTTGTAGCTCATACATGCAAATAAATATTTCTGTAAGTGAATTAAAATACATTATGGCAGAAGAGCACCAATTTTGGAACATCTGCAAAACCGTGTGGAATGTGGATGACAGTAATGTATGGTTACAAAAAAATGTTGGGTTTCAAACTGTAAGTGTGTAAGACCGGAAAACTGTAAGTAGAGTTGATTCTTTTCTATTAAAATCTGTGCAACGGTGGCTACCGCATGGCAACCCACTCATGACACGTGGGAAAATTTTAAACTTGATTTTTATGTATCTTTTCCCAATCAACAGAACTTAGGTAAACTTTTAAGCGATGCGGTGAACTGCCATAGATCGAATTAAACTCGATATAAAAATTGTTGTCTTGTAATCAGCATTATGACTGATTTTGGAGAGCTTTATCAAAAGAGCTCTGGTTCCTACCTATATATTGGAGAGTTCTTTTTCGTCGAATGGTTTAATTGATTGAATTCGAGTCTTTGTGGTCTGTACAATTATTTCAAACTTGGGTATTTCAGTTACTCTCAGTGACTCGCCATGCCTACGAGTATTATGGTACGATATGAGTTATTTGATTGAATTTGTTACTTATCTATATCTTTTGACAAAGTGTAAAAAAATACAAATGATCGTAAGTTGGACATGAAAAGAAAAATTCTTAACAAGTAAATTGTTTCTATTGCGACAAAAAAAATATTAAATAACCTACATTTCTGGCGAATTTACAATTAACACTTCACCGGCTCATAATAACAACAACGATAACGCCGACAAAGCATTCTACCGAAACTGTAAAAAAAAACAGACATCACAGTGCTTTTGCCGTCCAAACAAACACTCTCGAGTCGGTGTAATTGAAACCGGACACCTGAACAAATTTTAGGGAGAAAAATTATTTTTTATTCAATGCTCAAATCTAGATACAATAACCATTCGAAGTGATTACCTGTTGTAATCTCGGGTCATCATACACATTGTCCTATAGATACTGGCTCAACATGTTAAATAATTAATGAGACACTGGTTAACAAGAAAAATTAAAACGTAAAATAATTCCGCATATTGCACCGTTACAGCGGTTCGAGAGTTCTATTTACAATTCCTATTTTGTTACAAATGCTTTTGTAGAACTTCCCGATGTAAAATTGAAACTTAATCTTTTGTGGTAGCACCACACAATCATAATAATTACAATGTTGATAGGTATAGGCGAACAATTATGTGAGAACATTTTAAGTCTTTTAACGTTAACGAACGTGACAACGTCAGACGAAAATACAAATTTGATTATTTTTCGACATCCCTCGAAGCCGAGCTCGAAACCATGAAACCAATAGACATTTTCGGTTTCAGTGATTGATAATTACGTCCTAGCTGTTCAAGATAAGGTGGGAATAATCTACTCACATTGTGCTCACATTACTCCAGCAAGAATTGTCCAATGTGCATTGTTTTGTATTGAATGTCTATTCGAAATTTTATGAAATTCTATATTTTTCAGTAAATGTGACGAAGCCGCTTATATTGAATTTTCACATTTTTTGATTTTTTTTTAGACAATTGTTTGTTTTGATTGCCGCTAGGTATATTGTGGCCGTTGTGTTCAACTGTGTTAGATATTGAGGAAATATTTTGATGTAGATTAATTGTAGATGAACTAATAAGTATACTTTATCTAATAGTTTGACTGTATTTATAAAACGGCGAACGCTGTGTTTCATGCAAAAAATTAATAAAGTTTAAGTGATGTTTACAATACATCCCCTCACAGGTACGCAACAAGCTCTGAACAGTTCTACAGATCTGAAATTATAAACCAGTGTCGTATCACTTGATATATAAATACCTCGATAAATACCATCTACCCATTCTAATAATAATACAGGTTTGTGTTTTCAACGGAAAATAAACAATGTGTAACTATGCATGTTTTTTACTCATTATCGACGGCAAATGAAGTTCATTCCTAGAGTGATAAATTAATGTAAGATGATAAGAGATAATCGATTTGGATTTTGGCTGTGGACGAGGTACATTGGCAGATTGGTCTGTTTAATGAACGAAAGATTAAATGGTGATCCTCCGGACCTCTTCTTAAGCTTGTCGCCAATAGCTTGAGCACTTCGGGATCTCGTGTCTATTACCTGGCAGCAGGTTTTATAAGCTCTGTCAGGTTATTTTTAGTGTCTTTCTATTAAATACAAAAATACCCACATCAACTACTGAGAGTCATTAGCAGGAGGAGACATAAGTAGTATGAGTTATATTTGGTTTGTAGATAATTAAATTTTGCTTTATAAATTAGTGTCTTTGAGATATTTAAATAAATCTCTTTGGTGAACACATCCTTGAATACCGCACTTGAATTATTATGTCTTCTATGTCTAGAAAATTCAGAACACTCTAATGATGATGTGTTTCACAGTAAGAGAAGTATGACAGTTTATACTTTCTGGTGCTGGTTCTTCCTTGAGGAGATATTGGAATGTGTGACCAATACGCAAGCGGCTTAAGGCAACTTGATCTCTCCGTTTGTCTGGTATTGATAGACATAACTCAACTTGTGGCTTAACTTCTTTTAGCTTGGATGTCGTATGATTCCATACTACTTGACACGAATTAAATATATGTTTTTTTTGATTGTATTAATGTGGTCAGTGTAAGAAATTTTTTTGGTTGTGAAGAACTTCATTAGATGTCGTGTCTACAGCTAATTAATCGACTTCCTCGTTTCATTTTATGCCAGAATGACATGGAAACCATAGAAATGAGACGTTTTCAGTTTATTCTCACTCTTTTGTGATATTCGTACATAAAAAGCAGCTTATTTCGAATTACTAAGCGAATGCTAAGAAAATTATGGAAATTCACCTTTTCTACCATAAAAGATTTATTCTGAAATCTATTTTTCATTTATTTTTAATATCCCATGATGATCAGTGCCATGTAGGCCGTAGATATCCCCATATGGTTCGCTATGTTTAGAAACATATTGAACATAGCTTGCTATGTGTTAAACGGTAAAATAGAACCAGTCAGATCAGTTTAAAGCAACGTTTTATCACCTCAAATCCAAATCCTTTTGAACTTTCTGGAAACCTTAACACAGTTGAGGCTTTCTCAAAATTGTGTCTTTCTCGCTTCCAACCTACCTTCGCCACTGAAGAAACAGCAATTTTTTTTTTCTGACAACTTCATAAGTATAATTGGTGCTTCAGAAGAATCAATCCATGATGCTGGTACTAATTTAACTCAAAAAGCTTCAAATCATTTATTCAATACTTTGTTATAGAAATGCACGTGAGAACCTTCTGGTGTATATCGCTCCAATAGTTAAACCGCAACAAACCTGCTAAGAGTAGAATCGAATATATTTCAGATTGGCCGAACAAAGTTTAGGAAATTTAAACAGTAATAATTATGATCACAAATCAAAAAGCATGGGGCTTTGGGTGTAATCCCACTGGGTTTCGTCTAATCTATGCCGTGTTAGATCATTGGTAGTATATTGACTTCGATCAACATATCGCAGATACGTATTTCCAAGGCGTTTTAGCAAATTATCAGTTAGAGAATGTGAAATGACCTATCGTAAATATGTGCTTGTTGCAATATTTCCATCGTGTCATTTTCGTAAAATTATTGATTAGAAAGTATAAAATGACCCATCGCAAATATGTGCTAGTTGCAATATTTCCATCGTGTCATTTAGTGAGTTATTAATTAGAATGTATAAAATGACCCATCGCAAATATGTGCATGTTGCAATATTTCCATCGTGTCATTCAGTGAACTATCCATAAAAAGAAACGTTAAATAATTCTTACAAAAAATATGTGTATGTTACAATATTTACGCCTTATCATTCAAATGAAAATTAACTTCAAATGGCCCATCGTGAATACTGCAGTATTCCCATCGTGCCATCTGTCGAATTATTGTTGTGAATAAGTGAATAATTGTTGGCGGCGTTGGCGCCACAACAGTCTGAGTAATGTTATTCTTTTGGTCATTTCAGAAATCAACAAAGAAATAGTCGAATGAAGTGTTGCCAAACCTGCCGCAATTTCGCAGACTTCGTAAAATCTATCAATCTAAAATAGGCACATACTTTACATTAAGTGTTACATAATTACTGAGAAGCTTGTATTGTATTTACATATCCTATTTCCTATAAATATCGGTTAAGATAAAGGATTTCAATTCTTCGTCCGCTTCCAGTTTCTTTTCCAGGTTTTGAGACTTGTGCATTCCGAGAGCGGAATGATGTCAGTTTGGCCGTGTTAGATCTCGTTTAAGATATTCAAATTTGGCGCTCTTACAATCATTCAACCGCTCACGCATGCACGCCAACAGGGGCGAGCGCGAGGAGGGGGATCAATTCTCCCGCGCTTTAGCCTCGACACCGGCAGTCGCTGCATTGAAGTAAGGCATCCTTTATCTATGGTCGCTGCTTGACTTAAGTTATAAACACTGGTATAGCGTCGAAATCTAACAATATTATAATACGTGTGTTCGCAGTAAGCTAAATGAGATATTTATATCGTTGTTTTAAATCGAGATATTTATATCGAGATATTTTATGGTTATATATTAGGTATACAAGACAAGAAGAACAATAGTTTTCAAAAATCGTTTAGTAGTAAGTAAAAAGTATAACATTGAGGTAAAGCTAAAGAATCATTAGTAAATCACACAGCATTTGAAATTTTTGTTTTCAGTCCTATTGCCAACACATAACCTATTAACTAATTAGAGTTATGGAATATGAGAACTTCATTAATTTACTAAACTTTCCAGTACCTATTCATTTTTAAAGTTTGACAATAATGACAATCTAACCAATCTTTAAGCTCTGACTATATTTTAATTTTATAATGTCAACAAAACCCTTGAACAAAAATTGTTTGTGAATGGAATAGCCTAAATTGGTTTTTATCATATGGCTGGTTTTATTGATGGTTCTATTAAAAGCATTTAACAGAGAGACCTGTCTAAAATCTAGTGTTCTGAATATGAGTGTAAAAGGTCTAATTTTCAAGGAATTCTCTTTTGGCATTTCTAGCAAGATTTTAAGTGGGTAGCGGGTAGTGGGTGAGTAATTTTAGAGAAAAGTTATAGCTAACCAACTTTCTTTGGGTTCGGTAAAAACTTTGAAAAATTTCTATGAACCATTTTTCATTGGGAAAAAAAGATGAAAAACCTTCAGTCAAATTAAAAAGATTCAGAGTAAAAAGTGTCCGATTTTGTACGGAATACCCACTTGGCTTACAGATTAAAAAGAATATAGATCTATTTTGTGACATGAACTTTGGACTCATAATAGATCAGCTGAAGAAGGAAAGTTGAAAATTAATGCACAATTTCTTAGTTCATGAAAAATAAACAAGAAATGCAATCTGCATTATTTCCAGTCCATTTTAATGAATATTACAGATTG
>CAJUYH010004269.1:0-27952 GCA_910591685.1 Galerucella tenella | reverse complement strand
TTTTATGTATCCCAAAACGAATCAGGTAATCCGCGAAATGTAATGCATCAAGCTCAAGTTTACACTCAGTCGTGTATCTTTTGCAAAGACACGTCTCACAGACTTTACACTTGTTCTAATTTTTTAGCTCTTTCCATAAACGATAGAAAGTCATTTATTTTTAATAATGGTTTATGTATCAACTGTTTAGGAAAAAAGCATCAGTTAAAAGATTGCTTATCGAAAAAACGTTGTTCAATTTGCAACCGCAAGCACCACACATTAATTCATGATGCAGATAACCCCCAAGTACTTTTTCAATCACATGAACAAAATCAACAGGTTGTATCTCATCCTATCCCAAATGTACATGTCCCCCCACCACAATTTACAAGCACCTCACCTCCAGCCACTCATATGCAACTAGATAGAAATAATCCGAGTAGCTGACCAACAAATAAGACTGTCTTGTCAGCCTCAGCCCTCTCAACCTCCCAAAATTATGTACTTTTAGCTACTGCCAATGTTTTAATTCGAACCCCGCACGGCACCCCAGTTTTAGCAAGAGCATTAATGGATAGCGGAAGTCAAACTTCATTTATAACCTCGTCATTGCTTAAAAAAGCCGGTCTCACACCTTTTAATCAGCATCTCCAAGTCTCTGGTATTTGCCAAAATACTAATGTAGTAAACACCATGGTAAATTTTAATTTTAGCGCGCAATATTCTCAAAACCCAAATTTTAACATTACTTGTGCAGTAGTTGACAAGATAACATCACATTTACCCCAGATTCCAATTGACAGGAAAAAACTGAACATACCCCAATACTTTATAAATTATTTAGCCGATACTTCATTTGAAATTCCCTCGTCGATAGATTTACTTTTAGGTTCAGATAAATATTCTGAACTTGTACAAAACGGATTGTATAAGTTAGGCAAAGGATTACCCACCTTAGTAAATACACACTTAGGGTGGATAATATCAGGAAATGTTGAAACAGAAAACTCTTCTCCCTCTAGTGCTCATCACTCGCTCTCGCATTTTTGTACAAACATAGAAACTTTATCTCACTCTCAAAATGTTTATAATTTAGCTCAGAAAATTGATACTCTCTCTCTCTCTCACACAACACTGAAAGTCTATCTCACTCTCAAAATGTTAATAATTTAGCTCAGAAATTTGATACTCTCTCTCTCTCACACAACACCGAAAGTCTAGCTCACTCTCAAAATGTTAGTAATAAACCTCTCACTCAAAATGTTGAACACTTATCTCATCATAATTTATCATTTGTAAACAACAACTTGTCTCCAGAACAACTATCTCGCTCTCTCAATGTATCACCTAGCACTCTCACGCTTTCTAACAAAATACATAAAATTAACTCACTCCCCCCTATATCTCAAGAATCTCTACACTCATCTAGAACAAAAGCACCTCAAGAATATGAAGTTATGCAGAAAGGTATTGGTCAACTGGACTCATCTAACACTTGGCTTAACTCTATTGAAAATGTGATGGAAAGGTTTTGGGAACAAGAAGAAGTATTACTTTCTCCCATCATGTCTCTAGAAGACGAACTAGCAGAAGAAATTTACAAAAGCACAACAAAACGACTGTGTAATGGAAAATTTCAAGTTGATTTACCCTTCATATCCAAGGACATTCACACTTCTCTTGGAGACTCATTTCAAATTGCAAGAAACCGATTTCTCTCCCTAGAAAGAAAATTACACAAAGATCCCACCCTCTTTACAGAATACAAGAAAATATTAGACGAATATTTACTGCTAGGTCATGCACGTATAATCCCACTATCTCTTGTTAATGAAAAACAAGAAAATAAATATTTTGTCCCTCACTTAGTTGTTAGTAGAGATCAAAGTATTTCAACCAAACTTAGGATCGTATTTGATTTCTCTTGTCCTACCACTTCAAAACTATCATTCGCTCATTTTCTTACGTACTCACCGCAGACGTACAAAAGATGTATAGACAAATAGTAATGAACCCTGAACACAATTTTCTCCAAAATATTCTGTGGCGAAACTCCCCAAATGATCCCCTGACCTGCATTGAACTAACCTGTGTTAGTTTCGGCCAAAGAAGTGCACCCTATGTCGCTGTTAGAACCTTAAACGAAATCGCTTATCGCAACCCTCAATTATCGTTAGCTAAAAACGCAATTTTAACTCAAACTTATGTCGATGACATTCTCGCTGGAGCAAATTCAGTACAAGAATTGACTCAGCTAAAAAATGAACTACAAGATTGTCTAAACCCGTACGGGTTTGCACTGCACAAGTTTTGCTCAAATTTAGAAATAAATGAATCTCATGTAAACTCGAAATCAAAAGATCTCAACCTCGAAAGCTCACCTTGTAAAATTTTAGGTCTCAATTGGACACCGTCGAGTGACAATTTTCGCATAACTGTCCCTTCGCAAATCCCTGTAAATAATATGACTAAACTAATTGTTTTGTCAGTAATTTCTAGTTGTTTTGACCCCCTCGGTTTAGTAAACCCTCTAATTGCTAGAGGTAAACTTATAATGCAAAAGTTATGGTTACTCAAAATAGATTGGGATGAACCCATAACGGACGCCAACATTTTGTCAGACTGGACAGAATTTTGTCAAACCCTTACACTTCTAAAAGACTTAGAAGTTCCCCGTCATGTGTTGTTACCAAAAAAGACAGCTTATTTAGAGATTCATGCCTTTTGCGATGCAAGCTCGGTAGCTTACGGTGGAAATGTTTACCTTCGCTCTGTGTACACTGACAGTACTGTACAGTGTATGTTAATAGCCTCCAAATCTCGTGTAGCACCTCTCAAAACAATTGCAACTATTCCCAAGTTAGAACTCACAGCAATGACTTTACTCACTACCCTTGTTAACCGTATTCTAAATATTTTTAACAATCAATTTACATTTAAATCTATAAACCTATGGTCTGATTCTCAAATTGCCCTGTCTTGGATAAGAGGACACCCCTCCCGTTGGTCAGTTTATGTAAGTAACAGAGTAGCTCAAATTCAAAGTAATTCAAAAAATGTCCAGTGGCGTCACATTAAATCTTCCCTCAACCCTGCTGATCTTTTATCTCGAGGACTTCTCCCTCAAAACCAACATGACTTTTGGTTTCATGGTCCATCGTTTTTGCACAACCCTGACACTGATTTTAACTCCCTTGATTCATTCACTTTAGTACCCTCACCTCCAGAAACAAAAAAGACTACACTGACTGTAACTACAAATATCCCTGATTTTTGGATATCATTGTTCAATTCTTTTAATTCCTCCTCTAAATTAGTACGCTCTCTCGCCTTCATGTTTAGATTCATAAATAATGTCAAGTCAACTCAAACAAAGGTTACAGGACCTCTCACTACTTTAGAATTAGAAAAGTCTAGAACATTTATAGTGCTCAGAACACAGTCAGCTTACTTTCCCAAAGAACGATCCTTGTTGTCATCTAATCAGTTAATACCCAACAAACAAATTTTATCTCTCAACCCCTTCCTGGACTCTAACAAATTAATTAGAGTCGGAGGAAGACTCTCTTACTCGTCATTGCCATATAATCAGAAGCACCCTATTCTCATGCCTAGTAAATGTAAAGTAACCTCACTCATCCTACGTCATGAACATATCCGTTTGGGACACAGTGGTCCTCAAAACGTTTTGTCAAACACTCGTTTGACATACTGGCCGTTAGATGGCCTTAGAGAAATTAAGCGGATAATCTCAAAATGTACAATTTGTCACAAAGTCAAGTCCCAGCCCATTATTCAAATTATGTCTGATCTCCCTGCTTATAGAGTTTCCGCATCACGCCCTTTTCTCCACACCGGTGTAGATTTCGGCGGCCCCATTTCTCTGAAGTCCTCAATCCTGAGGAAAGCTCCAATCATTAAAGGTTATATCTCAATTTTTGTTTGCATGTCAACAAAAGCAGTGCACATAGAACTAGTATCAGATCTCACCACTGAAGCTTTTCTAGCAGCTTTGAAAAGGTTCATTGCCCGACGCGGTTGCCCAGCCACTATGTATAGTGACAATGCAACCAATTTTCAAGGCGCCAAAAACTCCCTTTATGACCTGTATAAATTTTTTAAAAACAAAGCAAATTTAGATCAAATAAAAAACTCTCTCTCCCTTACTGCAACAACTTGGACCTTCATTCCTCCAAATTCCCCGCACTGGGGAGGAATTTGGGAAGCAAGCATTCGGCGTTGCAAGTATCACTTGGTCCGCATCGTTGGAAACCTAATCCTAAACTTTGAACAGATGACCACTGTACTCACTCAGATAGAAGCAATAATGAACTCTCGACCTCTTCATCCTTTGTCCAATGACCCCTCAGATCTTAACCCCTTGACTCCTGGACATTTTCTTATAGGTGCCCCACTCACTTCCCTCCCTGAAAAAGATTGCTCGGAAACATCTTTAAATAGATTAACCTTTTGGCAAATTTGTTCTCAAGCCCGGCAACAGTTTTGGAAGAGATGGAAAACTGATTACATCAACCATCTCCAGAATCGCCCAAAATGGATGAAACCTTGTAAAGATTTACAGATCAATGACCTAGTTCTCATCAAGGATGATGACACCCCTCCTCTTAAGTGGCCTTTGGCCAGAGTTATTGAAGTTTTCCATGATAAAGACGGGAAAATACGAGCTGTCAGCCTCAGAACTCAAAGTGGAGTCTACACTCGACCCATTACTAAGTTGTCTCGCATCCCAGTACATGAAAATGAAAATGCTCCTTCTCTCACACCTCTCCCTAATTAATATTTTAATTTAATTTTAATTTAATTTGATTCGTTAAGATATGTAAAAGTTGAATTCATCTTTTTATGTTTTATGTTTTTATTTAATATATATTGTATTTTAATGCTGAAGAGGAAACGCTAGGACACTGATTTGGGATGTGTCCGCGAGTTGACCTGGCATACCCTACCATTTGTTACCATGATTATTGAACATGAATACTTGAATATTTTTTATGTTCCACTTTTGTATGTTAATGTATTGTATATGATTGTTTTATGAATTCTAGTATCGCTTCGCTCTTAACTACTTGCTACATCTCTCGTACGGTCACTCCGTCGCCGGGGCCAGTATGTTTAAAAACCATAAACTGCCTTTTAAACTGAAGTGTTTAAGCCACACTCGAATTAATTTAAATATTTCCCTTTAGCTCCTTAAACCGACTCTGTATACTTAATATTCAAAATTCTCCCTGCCCAGTAGCAAACTCATAAAAAAACAGCTTTGTTTACGTATTGACTATGAAAACTTTCCACTGAAAACAAAACACTATCTCATCTCACTTTAATTCAGCGTACTCCCCTAGAAACATACAACGAATTGTAACTTAGACTTGCCCAGTTCTAACGAATTTCAAGCTTCTTTACCCTAAAAGACAATCGATTAGCTCAAATATGCATTTTTCTCTCAGCTATCTCTTCCCGCATCCTAAAAAACGTATCGCTCCTTCTCTTTCCTAAATCTTAGCGCCAATTTCCCACTCCCGGTGGGAGATCGGAAGATCGAAAGAATCGATCTCTTCGCCAGTAGCTTTCTGTGTATCGCCCAGAGCACTCAGGTTCCGCGTAAGTCTTCTCTCGTAATGTATATAAAATAAGCCTCTGAAACTATTGTAATTTATGTGATTTTGAACGTATCGGGACCTTCTCAAGTAATGGATTTCTGTGACTAGTATCACGATCCACTACAATCTTTACCCAACTCTCTTCGACATTGCCGTGACTTTCTAGTTAACAAAAAGCCGGTATTGGTAAATGTAACCAATTTATGTAGTTTTTTTTTGTACAGTGCAGTGCGGCTTCATGAATAGTTGATTTCATTTGTACGCATGTGAATGCAGCAATAATAAGTGCGAAGCGATATCAGTGTAGCGGCATGAAATTGTATTACCTATAACATTTCTCATGTCAAGTTTTTTATTCAGATCTTCACAAGTGTTAATTCATTAAAGATCGAGTGCAATAATCTGGATATTTTATTAAAGTAGTATTTGTTTTAACCCACCCTTTGTATTATACAGTCCACTATATACTTCTCGGTATTGAGCCTTAAAAAACAGCCAATAATCGAACATAGGCCATTACTTTGACTGGAGGGATTTCAAGTATGTGTTCTAATTTTATAATTTTTCCCCCAAAATGCTTCCATCTGAGTCCTTGTGAGCTCTCGCAGAAGCATAGTATGTGAGTAGGTGTTTTATCATAGAGTTCATATTTCCGGCGCATAGGTTCACTAGCTTCACCCATTTTGTGCAGATGTCTTCTCAGGGTGCAGTGTCCAGTCACATTCACCCAGTAGCTTGGTTAAGAGCTTCTTGCATAGCTTGTTTAGGGAACTCTTTGAATGGAGGTGACTTTGTGTAGACAACCATCTGAGTTGGTGTTCCCTATCTAGCCAGTTCCAGATTATCCCTCTTATGCAATCTCCTGTTATTCAACAAAGCTGTTCTTATGAAGTCTTCTTCAGAACTTCCCTAGCAAACTGTGAACTACGATATTGAATCAATCAATACTTACTTTTTTGCGGCTAATTTAAATGCTCAAAATGCTATCCCTCGGTCTTTTGCAGATTTTTTGGTTCATCCACATAAACCTTTGATTTGAAGTAGTCACAAATAAAATTGATTTAAGATTCAAGAATTGGCAATCCTGGAGGCAACTATATTGGTCCTTGTCTGTCAATCCCAGGATTACACATGTTCGAAAACTAGCGAACATCATGTAGGTACTTAATGCGGGGATGCATTATCTTGTGAGCAGATACTATCATCTAGTAAGTTAGGATTGATGTCGTTTGGAAACATATTGGCAAGGACTGGTATAACTTTTGTTCGCAGAAATTGTAGATAACGTTCCCCAGTTGTAAGTTTCTCACTGAAAATAAGAACCAATAATTGTGTCCCGAACGGCCCCAAACGTTCATTTTCTGATGGAGTCAAGTTTGACCTTTAGTCATCCAATGAGAATTATCCTCCCTCCAGTATCTGCAATTTTGACAATTCACTGAACAATCTAGGCAAAATGTAGCGTTATTAGAGTACATATATGTTCAATAAAACGTAGATTGTGGTTACATAACTCAGGCAAAATGTCACAAAGCTGCATACGGCGATCGGGATCATCATAGTTGAGTTCTGGATGTGAATTTTGTATGGATCGTACTTTTCGTCTTCCGGAATACGTTATACCGACTGTTGAGATAAGCTGTGTCTGCTGCAAATTGGAGTGAAGTATTATGAGAGTTATTTTCAACACTTCATATAGAGGGATGGCAGTGACCTGTTGAGAGGTGTAGGTCATGTCTGCTCTATAATAGTACACTTGTTAGAAAACATCCTTTAATATAATATGTTGTAAACATCTTCGGATGAACCAATCCTGATGAACTATGCAAAAAGTCCTAAATTGTTCTCATAGTCGAGGTATTTAATGTTTGTTTGGCTTAATAGGATGATCATAGCTGGTTCAGGTTCATCAGAAATTGTCTTTTTTAGTCTTTCCTACCAGAAAAACAGGCCAGAGTCATAACACAGTAGGTAGGATGTTATTACTTGCCACTTGGCTGCTTGAGAAGATTTTCATTGCTGCAAGTGTTAGATTGCTTGCTTCCAATTTTTCCCATTCATAAAATCTAGATTTGTGTTGCACTAGAGGGTCTGTACCTCTATTGTTCGGGTTGAGGAAGTATGAAATGATGAGTGAGTGAATCAGTCTGAAAATATTCCTTGGTGCTACATTTTCTTTTACGTCATATTTATGTGTGCTCAGTTTTCCACAAATCTGGTCCAGTTCAATTTAAAAAAGGTGCCTTGTTTATAACTCCTCAATCCGTTTCCATTGTAACTGCTCTTATTGACAACAACTCTCATCTAAGATATGAAGTAATTTCACGTATATATTATAACTTAATCACATCTAATACGTTGTCACGTTCAGTCTACTTATAACAATCTACTTTTGTACATTGTTATAAGGACGTTTTTATAGTAGTGATACAAAAGTAAATAATTAGAATATTATATCAAGTGCGTGAATTAGGACTAATGAAATATTAGGTACTTACTTTATTCCTTCCTAGACAAAAATTTGGTTAAATATTCTGCTTCATAAAATACATGGAAGAATATATTTTGAAGTTTGGAAGTTATTATAAAAAGGAAAAATATAAGAATCTCAAAAAAATGTTCTTCCTCAATGATGGCGCAGCTGTACGAATACGTATCTCTCTTATGTGAATCAATTCTTTCGGCACTTATTGACTGGGTAAAGTTTCCGTGCAGAATGCCAAAACAGGGAATATGAATAGTTTATGTATGGATATGATTCTTCTCTTTGATCAGAATAATTATCCTTTGATTAGTTAAAGAAAACAGCTTATTTTAATAGCTTTTTCTATTGATTTTATTTATTGTGACAATACAAAAATAAGTGGACTGTATATTGACAGTTATGTCAAAACATATTACCATGGTGATAGCACCTTAGGCTGGTGGCTAGATAAAAAAGATTGTTCAGTTTAAATATTTCCAGTGTGGGATAAACTACAGTTATGAGGAAAGTATCACATACGTGTGAGTAATTTTGTTTCTCAATTTTCCATTATTTATCAGAAAAGAACTAATTTCCACATCACATTTAAATTTTTCTATCAATACTGATCATGTTTTTATGATTTTGAAGTGCCGAACTTACTGCTACCTGTCAAATCCACCGTTTCGCAAATTGATAGTTGTTCTCTAATTGTTAGTTGGACTTCTATTCGAAGTTAAGATTCACCAAGAGGTGGTGGTAATTGAGTGAGAGCTAACTTCAAGTCAAGTGTTGAGTGAAGTGTAACTTTTCACTCAACGCTTCAAGCTAAAAATATCATGACGATGAAGGTACTCAAGCCTGGGAATGAGTATTAGTCAGTGATGGATTAACGCATAGGCCCGTGAGGCCCGGGCCTAGGGCGGCACGATTTGGGGGGCGGCAAAATTTTCAGAACGTTAAAATTCAAGAGCCGAAGAAATATACCAAAAATTTATTTTTAAATTGGCTTAATTTTTTTGGAATTTATTAAAAATTTTCTATGGACTATAAAATACTTCAATTTGAGGGTGCATTATTAATATTTTGATGGAATCAATTATAGTCTAATTATCGAATAACGTTATTAAAAAGAAACAATCGAATTGATAAGCTTCTTTGCGAATTACTAAATGACTTTTCACTTTTGTATCTTTGATGAGATAACTCTTACATATATAAAGCATTTGAAATCACTTATTGGTTTTTAACTTCCCGCTTTTTCTTTTGAAAATCGAAGATTTAAAAAAGAATAGGGAAGTTATTGTTTTCACCTCGATTTTCAAAAATCTTGTTCTCATCGGATCTTCGCGTTTTGAGATCCTAGGAAGATATTCTGAGTAGTTTCAGCGTTGTTAACAAAATTTTTGTCGTATGATATCTCAAGAACGAATCAACCGATTTTGACCCGTGACACGGTGTTCGAATGGGTTCACCCAGTTTTAGATCTGATTGGTTTTTTGAGTCAATCAGTCGAGCGGTTTCAAAGATATTCAAAAAATGAAAATTGAAAATAATTTTTTTTCGTTTTCTTGAAATAACTTTGAAATTTCTGAACCAATCGATTTTAAGCTCCACATATGTTTTTTTGTGCTCAAAAAACTGTGTCGAATGCCGCCAACCGGATCAAAATTGAACGACGCGTTTGAAAGATATCGCAATGTAAATCATATTCATTCCATATCAAATTTTTTTAAAAATGAAAATAAGTCGGAAAAAAAGAAAATTTAATTTTGATCTTAATCGAAAAAAAAACAAAATTTTATTTTAATTAATTAATTATTTTAATTAGTTAAAAAGTATTCTAATGATTTGGAAGAAAGATTAGGGAATGAATGTATTTATTTACAATGTCAGCTCAAAGATTCCCTACGCTCCGCACAAGAAATATACAATGTATTGCATTCTCGAAAACTTCGAGATGTTTATCCGAATGTAGACATTGCTCTGCGTATTTTTTTGAGTATTTCCGCTACCAACTGTTCAGGGGAAAGATCTTTTTCCACCTTGAAAAGGGTTAAATCTTATTCACGCGCAAGTATGGGCCAATACAGACCTAATGCTTTGGCATTACTGTCTATCGAAGCTCAACTAGTTCAAGAAATTGATTACGATGACATAGTTGCTGATTTTGCTCAGGCACAAGCCAGGAAGAAGAGATTTACAGATTGAGCAATACATTATAATTTGAAAAAAATGCTTATTATTATTTGTTATGCTAGCTAGAGTTTAATAAAAAAAATTTGTATTATTTAATAATTATATTTGAATAAAAAATAGAGCACTCTCTAATGCTTCCCATTATGAGTCGTGTAAAAAATAAAAGCTATATTTTAATAACAATTGTGAATCAAAATATATATAGAATTTTGTTGATCTAAAAGGGCGGCGTATCAGACAGGGCCTAGGGCGGCAATAAGCCTAATCCGCCACTGGTATTAGTGACAGGATTATTTCAAAATAATCATTGCAAATTGAGTTATTCTTGAAATACGATATTGAACAAGGTGGAGTGAGGTATGGAAACTTTTCAAATAATAGCCGAATCGCTATCAAGTCAAGTCAAGTCAAGTCATAAATGAATGAAAGGTCCGATGACCTGTTAAACCTACTTCTATTAGACCAATTTCAAGCTAAGGCATGGTTCAAATGTGATTTTGTATTGTACGGCATTGTTGAAAACTGAAAATTAAAAGTGGAGAATACATCCAATACGCTCCAGAGTTTGAAAAGGGCCTTTCTGCTTCAAAGACTTTATTATTCAGAGGGATAATTTCACAATCTACCCTAGACTTTTGAGTTACATTGGCATAATTCATTATTTGGTATGGTGTACGATTTTCCTAAACGAATAGGCTTATTTCCTCCTTTTTCTATCTCTTTCTCTGAATAGACTTCGACGGTAACTTTTCAAAATTGCCTGGCTCAAGCTAAACAAAGTTACAAAAGTGAGGATGGAATCGATGAAGCGTACAAACTAAACTGGCTGCTAGATCCAATGTAAGATACCTGAAAAACAATAAATTCCGGAGTGAACGAGGTTTATCATTAAAAAAATTAGCTAACCATGGTATAAAGATTAACTTTAATTGCGTGGGCTGTTGAGCAGATCCCCAATAAATAAATGTATGGATTAAAATCAGCGACTATTATAGAGAATATAATTGTCATTTGACAATATTTATCTTTCCATGTAACTTTTCCAATATTCTTGAAATATAAGTCCATTGATTGGTTCGGCACGAACAGTCAGAGGCTTCGGCACCTCAGCTTTAGATCTTTTTGTGCTCTTGACTGTACCGTTTATATGAAGAGATCAGGAATCTGACGTTCCTGCTTTGGCACGTGCTCCGCTCCAGTACGTGTGATGTTCAGTTTGAATCCACCGAGATGTACAGCCACGTACAGAAGTTTTTGATATTCCAAATGACTAGTGAATGCAGTTCCAGACCTTCCATTGCTCTCAATTCACTTGTGCTCTGGGACCTAATATCAGTCAAATAAATCTCTGATATTTTATCGATCATCCATTTGTCTTTCTGAATTATTTTACAAGTGGTGAGAGGAAGCTGTTGTTTTATTGATCGAGTTACAAATCACAAACAAACAAATGGTATAATGCATTAACATCGATAAGCTTAAAACAGATATACACTCATATATACACTCATATATACATTCATATGTTCCCTTGTAATACACCGAGACAGAAAACATAACGTAAGATATACGCGTCTTGTATGTAAATCAAAAATTTCGAAGCCAAGATCATTGGCTTAGCGAGAGCTGTGAGTCCCAAGACGCAGAGTATCACGAAGAATATTTTTTGTTCGTGTCCCATTTTCGCAAGGAGATGTCAGAATTGGTAAAGCAGCATTCGTTTTGAAAAGTATTATTTACCATTTATTCTTGTACGTTATATTCTATTCTAGTCCAGGTTATGATACTTTCATCGTATTTCGGAAACAATTCTCCAGAGGAAACTTGATTTGATACAGAGTTAAACAGTAGAGCTGAAAGTTCACATTTTTCTCCATTTCTTGCATCTATTTGCGTCGGTCAATCATAACAATATTTTTGGATGAATATACCAGAAGAGTGGGCATATGCCAGCATAAACAATGTCAAAGTTTATTCATCCATTTCACTTGATTCCACAGATGCTGCCATGTCGTATCATTGAAATTAAATAACTCTGCATTTTTCGGTATATGAGACAAAACCGCTTACAATGACTAAAGTTTTTTGTAGAAATTGAACATTGCAATTTATAATAGTTAGGTCCACCTATTTAGTCATGAATTAGCACATTTCAATAGTAGATATGATACATAGACACTATAATAATCAGCAGTGACAACGAGAATGACGTCGGCCAATTCAAGACGTTCATTACGGATCTTAAATCGGAATTTCAAAAAAGGTTCACAGATTTTAAGAAAAATGGGAATGTTGTAGAAATTCTCAGCAGCATTTACTTTCTGCATCCTGATGGTGAATGGAGCAATGAAGCTGCAATTGTCTTCGGAAGTGATAAAGCTACTCTGCAGATGGAAATGATCGTTTTCCAAGAAAACACAGTTTTGAAACACAAACAATCGGAAGTTTCCAGTGAAGAGTTCTGGATAAAATTTGTATGTGGTAATGAATATCCAGAATTACAAACATTAGCTTTGAAACTTCTTACTTTTTTTGGATCGACATATATTTGTGAAGCAGCATTTTCGAAGATAAAGTTCATTAAGAATAAATTTCGATCTCGACCTACTATTGAACATCTCCAGGATTTAATGTCAATAGCTTGCACCAATTTTACTCCAAACTTTAGACTGATAATTCGCAACAAAAAATGTCATTTTTCGCATTGATACCTATGTAACAAAATACCTTTGTTATTTCTTCAATTACATTTGTTCAATACATATTTTTTCTTATAAATAAAATGTGCGGACCACGATGGTCATTTCATTTCTTAAAACGGTCCCCGAGCGAAACTAATTGGAGACCACTGCTCTAGAATAAGTATTTCCATCTGATGTAATCAAAAATAATCAATTTAGAAGCTTAACATACTTTGGAATAACCACCAAATCATTTTTAGAGACTTCAGACTCGAATATTTGCTTCAAAACCGATAAAAATTTATTCAAAGCAAATCTAAATCTTTAAAGTTAGACAAATTAGGAGTTTATAAATTAAAATGTGGTAATGATAACTGTGAGGGAATTTATATAGGTAAAACTTATGGAAATTTTGAAACTAGAATTCAGAACAAACGTATAGGTACTTGACAACCAAAAATTAGATTCCAACTTCTCAAATCATTTATTAGAAAACCAACACACATTCGATTCAAATTTTGAAATCTTGATTATAAAACCAAAATCCCTCAAATCAAATCTTTCAGAAGCTCTTGAGATAAATAAAAATAAATATTTAGATAATCTTCTCAACGACCAAATAGATATCAACAATTCTCCCTTAATCAACCTTTTCACCTATAAAAGTTCCGGTGAGATTGTTGTGAATGAATTTGCAGGTAAACTTGTTCAATACTTTAGTTAATCCCATATCTAGACACTTTTTGCTGTTCATTTTCATGTACATTGATTATAATATTATGGTCAATATCCGTAAAATTCAGTATTAAGGCACTGTATAAATTGAAAATATTCCATTATACCTTGTTTGAGAAAGCTACTGTGTAAGCGAAACGTGTCACAACTTTAAGTTCAAGATAATGTAGATTTTAACAAATTAAATTGTTTTATTTCATGATTTTTTGTAGTTCCCTGATGTACGACTTATAAAACCTTATCATATAATTGATTTAAGTTTTTGTGGCAACCCTGCAACATAAGAAACTATTTCCATTTGTTGATTTCCGTGCATAAAATATTTATGTGTTACTATTAGTTTTATCAATACCTACAATATGTAATGCAATAATTTAAGGGCGATATCTGCATAAGCATAGAATTTGCGCAAAGGGTACTTCATATCAAAGTTAATCTAGAAGGCGAAAGAATTCTCAAAATGATATATTATACAGGGTGTTTCATTTGAAAATTCAGTCGATGTTGAAACCAAATTAATGATTTACGTTTAGCGTCAATGAAACAAATAATGAGATTGAATGTCGTTGAAAAAAATGATGGTAATTATTGCACGCTCTTGCCTAACTAACCAATTACATTTGGAGGTAAACTAAGCCAGTTCGCAGGGCTTTGTTACCTTATTAATCTTGAGGAAAACAAATTTATATTGGCAAATCTAGAAAAACAGAAAAAGCTATTTTGGAGCGCCACTAATTTTCTTTCCTAAAAGAAAATCTTCTCTTTCCTAAAAGAAAATGAGGAAGAAAATCAAAAGTCAGCTAACTTTTAATCTGTTTAAAAAAATGGGCTTAAAGTTTCTCTATAATAAATAAAACTATCAAGATAAAAAAATATATTTAATTTCTATATTGATATTACAAAAAAGATGGGTTAATAACAATAAAAAAAATACTTGGCACACTAGAACTTTTGTTTGTGGAAATAAAGTTGTACTGTAACTATTGATGTAGGTACTACTGATGTATTCATATGGACTGTTTACTCCATGGAACTGTATGCAGGAAACTGTATTCAGGAAGCTTGTTACTCCAAAGGGACTTGTATCCCAAGAAACTTTTATTTCAGGAAACTGTATTATGTATTCCATAAACTGTTTGTTTAATACAGTAAATTGTATCCCAGGAACTTGTTAGGTTCTCCAAGAAATTGTATCCCAATCAGACGTTAACTTTGTTGGTTAACATTTCAGATATTAAAAATGTGCAATTCCTTCACAATTTTGATTATTGGTTGAATAGTATATAAGTATATATATTTCCTTAAATTATTTCATTCAAATATTTAATAAATTATTCCACTTTTGTGATTTGTGGTGGAATAAACTAGTAGACCAAAAATCAATATTCTAGAAGTATTTTACCGCGGAATTTGAAATTTTGTACGGTCTTTGAATAAGGATGAGAAAGGTTCCGGCAGGTCTTCTCTCATCGTTTGTCAACAATACAACAACTGTGCGCAGTAATCCAAGTAATGATTTTAACACTAGCTTACACAAAAACCAATAGGCTGCCGTAACTCTTTAAGTACCTATCTGGATTACTGGTATGTTATTTTTCTTGTTACCTTTATATTTTAAATATTCCATAGTTAAATATTAATATTCAATGAGTAATTTTTTGTACAAAATGGCTACCCATTTTGGAAGCCACATGGTTATACCTTTCCTCTCCTATCTAGCTAAGTTTAATATTAGATATTTTTAGTTTGATATTATTGTTTTTTATTTTTCAATACAAATCAGATATTTGTCCAGGATGAATCCTTAGGTTCAATTTTCGAATTGTAATTATTGAGCTGGACAGATACCTCATGCTAAATTTTTTTTTGTTATTTTTTCACTTATACCGGTATAATTATTATAGCACAGTTCCTGGGATTAACAGTTCCTGGGAAGAGCAGTTCGGGAAGAACAGTTCCCGAAAAAAAAGTTTCTTGGAGCACAGTTTCTGGAGAGTCTGACAGGTTCTGGTTTGACAAGGAATTTTTCTGGATCATAGAATTCTGAGTGGCAAACAAGCCTCTGGGTCACAGTTCCTGTTTAATTGAGATGTTTCCCAAATACCGATTCCACAGACAATCCATAGTACCTACATAGACAGCTAAATCATCAACATCATCTTCTACTTCAAACAACTGTGTTATTGTGCTAAGTATTTTTTTGTTGTATTTGCTACTAATCTTATATACAGTTTTTTTACTCAGTTAGTTTCATTTACTATGCAGAAACTTTAAGTTCTTTTTTTTTAACAGATTAAAAGTTAGCCGACCTTTAAATTCGATTTTCTTTCTAATTTTCTTTTAGGAAGGAAAATTAGTGGCGCCCTGAAATTACTTTTTCTATTTTTTTCACTAGTTTTGCTTAAGTAAATTATTTTCTTTATATTAATAAGGTAATAAGGCCCTGCGAACTGGCTAAGGTTACCTCCAAATTTATTGGTTAGTTAGGTAATAACCTTCATTATTCAACATCATTTTTTTTAACGTCATTCAACTTATTCATTATTCATTATTATTATTATTATTCATTGGCGCTCAACATCAATCAACTCAATTAGTGTTTCACCAAGAACTGTGTTCCTTTGTCGAAAGACGATGAGAGAAGACCTGCCGGAACCTTTCTCATTCTTATTTAAAGCCAATTCAAAATTTCAAATTTCGCGGTAAGATACTTTAAGAATCTCGATTTTTGGTTCGTTGGTTTATTCCACCACAAATCGCAAAAAATAAATAATTTATTAAATATATGAAAAGCAATATTTTTCGGAAATATATATGAACTATTCAACCAAAAACCAAAATTCTGAAGAAATCCAATGATAAATACCTATAAAAGCTGAAAGGCTGAACGCAAAGTTCACGTTTCAATGTTTTCACTACGATTTTTCAGACCACGTAACTATGTAAATTTTGTTGTATAATGAAGATATGCTCCTGTGGCAACCTTGCATCCTCTTCCGTTTGTGAGAAATTCAGATGTTTCCATAATTTAAACTAACTGTATATCAAAAATAAAAAACTTTGATGGGCTTTAAGTTCATGGAACACCCAGTATATCGGAAAAATAGCTTTAAAATATAAAACTTGATTGTCTGTCTACGACTGTCTCATGAATTTTTTCTCTAATACCTAAAGACTCCGTATTATAGGTTGATCACCATGTTTTCTGTATAGATAAAAGGTTAATAAATACTACATTACACTGTTTATATTTAATGAAGATATTTTGAAATTCCACCTACCTCACACTCTGAACTGCAGTATCTTCACGATACAATCATTATAAAAATTCATTTCATGGAAATATAAAAATCAAATATTCTAATATGAACACATAATAAAAATGGATTCTAATGCGGTGAAAATACTACTCGAAATGAATAAAAAGATAAGTAATGTCTACTGCTTGTAGCGCTGATTTAGCTTAAGCAACAAGGAATAATAGGTACACACGGACTCAAGTGGATATTCAGAGATAATATGTATCAGTAGTGGACATGGAAAAAAATTAGACAAAGTCAACCACTTAAACAGTCCATTCTGTCAATTAACAGGATTAATTGAATATTAGGAAAGTGTTGAGCACATCGATTCTTCATTTCAATCAACTGGTTTTTTGAATAATAGTGAAACTTCATAAATAGTGAGTATTAACAGAGTGGAGTTATAGGTTGTTGAGAAGAATCACATTTTTCCAAAGTGAGATCGCTTTTTTGAAATCTCCTATCTTAACGTTCCTTGTTCTGTTAAATATTTCTCTTTTTTCACCACTCTGTAGCAATTTTTTCTTATCCTCGGGTTACGCAAAAGACGTTTGAATCAGAACATGTAAGCCGTTCTCCAAAGGCGATCTTTTCTTAGTACACCAAATATAATAGTACTCATATGCCAACCCAGAATTTTGTAACCTACCCCTCATCCGTTTCGAAAAATAATCCCCTTTCAGCAACGCTGTATAATATACAATGATAGTTTTTAAACTCCTCAGTGAATTAATACCAGTTTTCTTGAAATCTGTCAAATTTGCTTCCCAATTATTATTGCGAACTCCAATAGATATATCCAAAAGAATATCATGCACGATAACGTTATTGCATAACAATAATTATTACCAAATATCTTTGACGTAAACGTCTCTTTATAGCCGATAAACATTATATAGATCCTACGGCGCCTCGAGACATAAAACTTCATTATACCCTAATAATTATATTAACGCTCTCATAATCCGTAGTCCCAAATCATAAGATCTTATCATGACCCAAGTATGGTAATATCGGAATATATTTTAATCAATGATGGACAAATATAAATTACAAATGCCTGCCCAGGGGTAGATTATTTTATAAACCACCCAAATAGTTCATTACAAGTTGCCAGATTAAATTCCATTTTAAACTAACATGAAACAAAAGTGTATGAAAATACTACAAGATCTGAAGACATTTTATTTTCATTGTATGTTGAATATTTGACATTTTTAGCAAACATTCTATGGAGTTATTACAGACGTTAACTATCGATGATTATATATTCCATTTTCTTAGGCACGTCCGACAAAATCTCCCATTAAACTGCAGCCGATTGTATTTCTGCCTTCTTATTGCACCCAGAAATAATAATTGTCTTTTACGATCAAGTCCCCCGCATTCACAAAGTACAGTTTCCATTGTCTTTCTCCCCTCTCCTTATAACTCACTTGCTGGGTATTTATTGCATTTGTTCTGGTGTTCTCCAGCTAGTACATAAACAATTATTGAATCTGTGATAATAATCGGATGATTTCTAATTGGTTCTTTCATTTCTGTTTCCATGCATTCGTCTTGGGATATTTATGAACTACCGATCCTCGATTCGGGTTTTTGGTAGTTTCAGGCAGTGTAACTCTTTTTGCAAGTTCGTGAGATGTTTCATTGCTCTTGTTACTCTGTTGACCAAGTAAAAGTTTGGAAGACAATACAGCAATGTCTGTCTGTTCGTTGTATTCCAATATCGTTGTTGCATGTTATAGTACAAACAAATAAGGAGTATTTACATAATTTTTCAACTTCCTGTAGAATTTACATATAGACAAATTATTGTGCTCCATAATATTATCACAAATTTGAATTTAATAACTCCAAGATTCAATTATCTGGCCACTAGCCATCCTCAGGCATAAACGTGATTTTTTAATAATATCTTAGCTCAAAAATAAAACCAATTCGTTCCACTAACATTCTGAAATATATCAGGTATTTCATTTTGCTGACGATGCCCCTGCAAAATATCAAATGTTCACGTTTGTGTATTTCAGCGAGCAACTTTATAGAAAATATTTTATGTCCTATAAAAGCCCTTTGAATTTTCGATTCGCATCTTTGTTATAGGTTTGTACGAGAACTATAAATGTGGATTACTGAGAAACGTCTGTTAAGAGATCCCAAGAAAACTTACATCCATGTTATTGCAATAAAGAGATTTCGTAACTTCAAATAATTCACATGGAGGTAACATTGGAATAAATACTGCAAACTCAATATTATACTTACGTAACCTCCAATCCAAATTATGCTTTCAGAAAAACTTTTCTGCCTCCTGAAGAGCCTGAAGAAACACCAATTCAAACTACAGAATGCCATCGGAGGTCACAAAGTGATATGCATCCCACTTCACCAGCAGTTTTCTGCTCACAATCCAACCAAGACACATACCCCAAATCTCGCATTCGAATTCTCTAGCATTGACATGAATATGTCTAGAGACCAAATTTGCGGCCCTCTTATAGACTTTCAAATCCACTCCATAATTTTTTTGTCTCAGAAGATTCAAATTTTCCAGACTCCCTAATAAGAGCAATAAACTACTTTGGAACTAATCTCTACCAGGCAATTTTTAAAGGGATTTTCCATTATTAACCAAACTGTCGGTGTGAAATTTGAAACGCCAACTTACTTCTTCCGGTACCAAAATATTTCATTCGCCACTCCGTCACTGAATGTAAATCCAAGCTTCACACTTTCCAAAGCTGTGGTAGTCACGGACAGAGGTATGACAAATGCGACAGGACAAAAAAGACTTGTTGCAGGAGCTTTGGTGGCGACCGGGCCACCTATCGCCCGAAATGCTCTGGAAGGCAAACTCCTACCTCATAAACGGAGAAAACATAATACTTCTATTCCGCCCCTCAGGGTGCTGGCAATGGAGACACTTCGTTATCTATTGTAACTACAGTTTCTCTGTATAGAGACAAGGCAACTGTTCATTCTCAATCGTATCCGGGATGCAGGTTTTATGTCCTTTGTTAAGACCAGAAGCGGAAAAGGTTGTAGACAAGTAGTATGGATTCATCAATTCAGAAAAATGCCTGAAATAGTTGCTACTCAGTAAATCTGACTGAATATACTGTCACTGCTTTCGTTGGTCATCTGCAACAATATTGATTGACTCTGGTGCCGACATAACTAGTTTGAAGGGGCATGGCGGATGGAAGTCATCAAACGTGGCTGAAGGATTTATCGAAGAATCTCTTAACGATAAGGTTGAGGTGGCAAATATAATTTTCATAGTACAATACATTCAACAAAATAACCCTACCATCCCGCATTTTGTCAAAATGTTTCTTATAGTCCTAATAATATTTTCTCTGAATATATTAACACCAAACGGAATCAAATGCATCTACAATTTTTTCTTGTTACGAGTGACAACAAATAATAAAATATTTTCGTGCCAAGCAAATTTTAAGACAGGTGTAATAATTCAAGAATAATGCACTAGACACCATGATATAAAATAAAAAAGGAATCTCAATGAAATTGAATTGATCAACTGAATATTTGATTCACAAAAAAATACCTTGAATAGTGAACCCCTGAGTTGTATGGAAAATTTGAAAAAATATGGTGTCAAGTGTATTATTTAAGCAACGACTTTTTTTCTACTTCTCTTAAAAACGTATCCTTTTTATTTACCTTCAGTAACATCATTATTATGTGTACGTCCAGAGTGAGAGTGTGTGTTTGAGTTATCAATAGTACTTGTTTCAGAACTTTCAGTTGTGTCAGTGTCTGTAATTGAAAGAGATAAATGAATATATTACCTTTATTAAATGGAGCAAATGTTAAAATACAACCGCATTGACCACAATTTGTCTAAATCACATAAATGTATACAATCAATCGATATTTGAATCAGGAAGAGGAAATAATGAATTTTATACCTAGCTTATGCCCTATAGTTAAACTTGGAAACGTTATTTCGGGTGACCATTGGTCATCCAATGTAGCTATAAGAAGCTTAAGACTTTTCAGTGGCATCAAGACAGTTACGAATTTAGTAACCACCGTACATAATGATTCATTTCACGTCTCCCATATTCCTTTTATAGAAACTAGTATTGATTTAATAGTCTCTTCCATTTTAGTAGATTGGGAGATGTTTCAAAAGTCGTTATATTCCGTATCTGACAATATTCATTTCCATTGCAATGAACCCATATCAATTGAAAATTGGAATTTGAAGATGAGGAAGAGTCAGTATTGATTGGAATGAAACGAATGACTTGAAATCTTTGTTCAAATTTAGATATTGTATATTTTATGGTGTGTATGAATTCATACACAGATTTATGATTGGTTGAAAGATTTTGTGGGTTCCTGAAGATTTCTTAGTCTTTTCAGCAGGTGGTCAATGGAATAAGGGTTGAAATATGTAAGCTGAATAAAAAACCAATTTTGAAACACAAAACTTTTCGAAATTTAAGATAGCGACATATTATCATAAAAAAATGTGTGACTTCTGATCCTTTCCAATCTAATAGTTTTCAAAATATTGATAAGCAGTCTGGCAAAAAAGTAACTTGAATGGATTATTGTTATGGTAGTTGAGAGACGGTTCCATAATAATTTTTAAAGGACAGTTTAAACCGAAAAGCATCCCTCATAATTGGGTTTCATAATGGTCAAATCAGAGTAAAGTCGACCTATGGCGATGAAGTCTACTTCATAATGGTCCCTAAACTCAAACAATATGCAACAGGACCAATTGACCTGTCACAATCTAAACGAAATTATCCCGAAATGAACCTACGTCGGTACTCAAGTAACTCCTGTCATTATGAAGGGGTAGAGTAATACAGCCAATGGAGCAAGTTTCTATGCATTCAATAATGCACTTTTCATTTTCCACTAATTCCCTTCCTGAGTTATTCGATGAAATTGAAATTGAACTCTTTTTTTTCCATCACCAGTGGTTCACACAGCATTTTACATATAAATTCCTGTAAAGCTCCAAACCATACTAGCTTTCATCACTCTGACATTCACACAATTGATGAAAATAAGAGCAAAAAGAAGTCGCCAAATTTCAGGTATACAGTACAATAAAAAATAAAAAGTGGAATAATAAAGAGCACTTTAAATGGAGACGACTTTGAAAAATATTCATGAAACTTCACTGCAGTTGGAAAAAGCACTTTGGCTAAAGGCCTTTTTTTTCATTGAGTCGACTTCACTATTATGAAGCCGGCCTTGATAAATAAAACGTTTGTTTCCTCGTAACAAAAACCTGTTCCTACCATCGCATAAAAAATAAATGTTCAAGGCTGCATGTTCATTAGCTAGACATGATTAAGAGGAGAGTGATGGAATATCTTTGATGATGACTATGATTTAAGATTGCATGGAAAAACTGAAGACGTGAGGCATATATAATAGCAAACTGACCAGGGTACCAAGTAACCAGGGTATATATTACAATGAAAAAACTGATTATTTTTCAAGAAAGCTGTGAAGGACATACAGCTAGTGCGAGGATCGACGAACAGTTGGATGAGGTAGCGTCATGAAAATTACCTTCACGAGAAAACAAAGCCTGGATCTTGCGGTGGAGCCGCAGGAAACACCTGAAAGGTGTAACAAGACTCCTAGCTGGTACAATAAAGGTAAATTTGTGCATATTACGAGTCTAAGCGGCGACAGTGGAAGATATTTCGGATTAGTTCACGTGCGAATAATTTGAACGAAGAAAACAACAGCAAGGTGACGAAGAATATGCCGAGCTGATAATTTGTACACACTGGTGTGAAGGACAGAAGTTCGAGCAAAAATACGTTGAGTTCCAGCTGGCTGCAGTGTTATTGAAGGATTTTCCATACGGGACTAGACGTATTTCAAGTTTCATTACGCATTTTTTAAAAAACAGGATATATATGTCACTTCAACAGTTCTGCTAAATTGGAGAATAATGCTTCCTTGGCGATTATTCTCCATTATTCTGGCACAGAATTGTGATGCAAATCATCCACAAAAAGCCGTCTTACATCGCTTCAATGGTCTTGCTTTTCAGAATTGGATGGTTATGTGGACTGTTATGTTGAAGATCAGCTTCAAAAAACGAATACAGACGATTGTTATTTGGTTTGGTCAATATCGGCACAAATCCTAGATTCAAGTGTTATCAGCATTATAGTTTTGTAGGTATCGGATCCGTTCTAATGGAATTGATCTATAACTAGCTGCAAACTCCTATTATTGCTTGTTAAATTGATACTCAAAGATAACTCAATATTATAGGTAAATGTAATATAAGTTAGCGCACATTATTAATGTTTTATAATTCAACAAACATGACGACCTGTACACGAGGCCTTAGTGGAAGGAATTCGTCAACCGCTTGTCTGCGGTGTAAGTAGCATTTTAGACGTAGGAATCGTCGCAGCACGTCGTGAAGAAAGGATGGGGTTGCTTGCTGAACTGTTCCTAGATAGTTTGATATTAGATAAAAATTATCTCAATCCTCAAAACATGTCAGTGCATGCTAAATAGAGTGGAAATGACAGATCTCACTTGGCAACACCAAAAATATATCTGCCTATTCTAGACTCCGAAAGAGAGAAGAGAAGTTTTACGCGAGAAGAATACATATTCAAATTGAGGCAAATCACGGAATATGCGTTTATTGACAAAATTGAGTTCGACGTTTGAATAAACTACACTTAGTTTCGTAGAATCTGAAATCTTAGCTGAATAGTTTGATGTAGTTCGAAGAAACCGTTCTATATCACAAGTATACTTTATTATGTTGGTTTGATAATGAAGAATGAATATGTTTACGTTACAAAAACAACTAGAAAACTGTGTCATGAGGAAGCTATGAATATAAATAGTAATTCAAATTTCAGGACTTTATATAACATAATAAAGTGCATAGTGATGTGCATGACTATTCGATAGTTAGTCTTGAAATCACTAAGTAGTTTATGTAAATTAACTGTATAAACAGGATGCTTATTTGAATACAGGGAACTCCTGATATATTATATTCTCCCCAATATAAATTTGCGAAACATGAGACTAACGTATTTGATGGTATCCAGTGATAGTCCAATATCTCAGAGGCATCAATGACCTAACCTAACATTATTTGTTGTTAAATAGATTAAACCATTGGCTCTAAGAAGCGTCTTATGTACTTAGAACTCCTGTTCACTCAAAGAGTTATAACTGTGACGCTAGTCATTTAGTTAAATATTCAGTAGTTGTCTCAAAAAACGACCCAAATTTGAAGCAGGTAATGTGATTTTCAAAACCATGCTACTCTGTGAATATTCCCTATATTTATATGTATGTAGTATTTCAGAAATTAGTCTTTCATGATGTGATAGTAGTTTTATTGAAATATTCAGGCTCCCAGCTGGGAAAACAGTGAATTAAAATCAAAAATTGACGAAAATCACGATACCATGCTGGATGTATGTGAGTAGGTAATGTAGACGGTATCCAATCCAGCATAAGCCTATTGCATTGGAAAAAACTGTTTACTGGAAATCTAGCTTACAGCTTCCAAAGTACCAGTAAAAGGTTGACGTTTGTCCTAATTTCGTTCGATTTGTACTGAAGAAATCGTTGTGAAAGAAAGTTAGACGAATAATATAACTTCATATATTTACCATGTCACTAAGATAATTTGTAGTCAAGCATTGAACTATTGTATAAAAGGTTGTGTTTTAACAATTGCTCCTGGTTATCCAATAAGAGTTATCAAATGCGAACCAAATTCAACATCAACAAAAAAAATTATAAATCGAGAAAAAGCTTATTGACAGATGTTACTGAAATATTTTCAACCCTCTGAACTTAGTTGAGCAATTATAATTAACGGATAAACTGTGAATATAATTATTCGTTGTAGTATAGCACAAGTATTCAGAACAGAAACGTTAATTTTTGTGTTGAAACGAACGAGTAGTCACGGTATAGCTACTTTACGAAGTAAGTCGTTGCTTTGTTACAGTAACGCGTTACTGCAGAAACATGTCTTGATAGATATATCAATATTACCATAATTTTTCTTCTTGTTTTATCAAATCTGGAAAAATAACGATGTACACCAACTTTTTATCAATTTTTGCCAAAAGTAGGGGGTTTATAGAGTTTTAGTACTGTAAGGACCAAATCTATTCCAGTATAAAAGTTTATTTTGAGAATATCTTGCTACTAATTCCGATTAACCAACATTTCCACGTTCGACGTTTCAGAAAGCGGAAATTCTGACTTATTTTAATCAACTACAACTCAAATTCCTTGGTTTCTTTTGATACATTAGCGAGTCAACGGTCATACGCAGATGCATTGGTTTTTGAAGCAGGAATTTAACTTTCATATCATTAACTATAGGTACCTATTTCAGAATGTGAAAAACTGACAAAGCAACTACTAATACTAGAGAGGTAAGGAATTCCAGTTTCTAAATTCTTAAAAATGATTATATTCGATGATTTTTTTGGTGACTAGTTGTTATCACACGTATAGCGAGTACCAGGTTTATACTCAAATTGTAGAACTGGCCCTGAGTGACATGTTATTTAAAAATAATTCCGTGAGGTGGAAATCTCTAGCCTGAACTAGTTATATCTAGATATTAGAATATGTCATGAAAATATACAAATAATGTTTCAAATTGCTTCAAAACTTCGTTAAAGTGTTGACTTGCTTTGAACTGACAGTGTTTAACTGAATAATAAATAAAATAGTTTAAATATCTCCCATGCAAAAAATATCCCAGCTTTGTACATCATCACTTTACATTATTTTTTACCACCAAAAACTAGGAACTAATGCCTTCAGCATTTACATTGATGAAAGAGCTGCTTTCAACAAAACCAAGCTGCAAACATCCTCTACCTCTCATTTGAGTAGGTAGCCTTGAACTTATAATGTCAAGTATAGATATGAAAGTTTTTTGTAGAATGCGTTAATAATTTCCGTTATGTTTCTTAATTAGGTTCGATCATAAGAAATGGCCATCCCTATTTTTTGACCTTGTAGATTCCATCCAATTATTCCCATAGGTAGCTATTTGCACACTTATAACAACCACCATTGAAGGGACAATCTATATTTTATTTTCTGGCTTTTGTCTGGTGTATTAGTTATACTTCCTGATGACATTTTGAAACCAAAAAAATGTCATAAATGCGAAGGTGTATACTACAGATTTTTATTTTCAAAAAGTGGGCTTACTTTCTTCCTTGGGTTGGGGCTGTGAGGAACCCAACAGCATATAGACCCGTTGCGCATCCTCGTCTAAGCTCCTCTCAGTACGTCAACTAGCCTATGGTTTTAATACAGTTGATAACGTCACCAATAGGAACTTTTCTCAGCATACCTGATGTTAGCCGAATACTACAGATTCAAGGATCTGCTTCGAAGTATCTGCTCCATCATGAAACATCTGGTCAGTTCCGGTAGAATCTGCTTAACGTTGAAGTATTTACTACACTGCTTGTAGTATCTACTTTTAGCCCGTAGTATATGCTTCGACATGTGCAGCATCTCCCACTCCTTCTGATCGGGGAGCAGGTCATGACAAGTTCATCAGATTTTCTGTTCCATCGTTGTTGTTATACAAAATTGTCGAGACTACCCTCGAAACTACTCGAAATATTATTTGCTATTTTTCTTGGTTGTCAATTAAATTATTGAAAGTAATAAAGTGTGCTCGTGACTGTGTAAAATGTCTTCAGATGAAGAAATGGCCCAGCAAGAAGAGTCCTAAAATGAAAATATACAACTAGCATTTGTTATAACGCTAGAAGATTTCAAGATACTGCTAGCTAAAAAAATGACACCTGCCAAGTCTGCAAAAGATACAGCCCTTAAAGAGTTAACCAATATTTATGCACTGTATATTTTTCTTCTGCGTATTCCATCCATTTTCAAACAAAACTAGCCGTAGAATTCTCAAGAAGCTGCTATTATACCAACTTCACTAACGTTTAGCAAATACTACAATCTCTTCTTGAAATCGAAGTATCTGCTGTAAGAAGTAGCTACTTCAAATTGCAGTAAATACTTCAGTCATTTTCACGAGAGTGCTACTTAGTATAGTAGCTTCCGGAAAAATTAAAAGTATCTACTTTGAAATGTAGTTTCTTCTTAGTTTTGAAGTATGTACCTACTTTATAGAAAATGCTAATACTTCTAGTATCAGCATGTACTTCGTTTTTATTCATACCACTCATTGTGTCATCATCCTGTCAACGGGCTCGACATAGGGATGTGTGTAATAACCTGATCCTATGAAGATATGATGTCAAATTTTTTAGAAGAATGTGGTGAAAATTTCTATCATGCTCCTTAAATAGGTAAATTTTTTGAAGTTCGATCCCAAGAAATGACCATTCTTATTTGTCGACACTCAACTCCACTAATCTCTTTCCATAGTCATATTCACATTCTATATTCTATTTCTTCGGCTTTTGTCTGGTTTATTAGTTATACTTTCTGATGACATTTGGAGACCAAAAACTATTTTATAAATGCAAAGGTGCGACACGTACCGAATGTTCCCAACCTACTTTTGGAAATAAACAGTAATGTATACTACTTATTTGAATTTTCAGAAAGTGGTCTAACTTCCACCATTTTGTGAGAGTTTCCAATCAGTTTATAACTCAATTGTTCAGCATACGAATATTTCTATGGAAGATGATAGCTTTTATTGATTGATTCAGTTTGATATACTAGTTATTATCACATTTTGTGAAGATTTGATAACTTCCACAGCTTCATAATATTAATGAGTGGACAATGATTTCCATGTATAGGTACTATTCAAATGATTTTCTTAAAAAAAATCGCACTGGACATCTTTTCTCTGATTGTTCTTTTTAATAATTTTCTTGGAAACTGAACCACAATATTTCCATATTTTTATCTCAATACTTCTAGTTGTCAAATTTTTTTATA
>CAJUYH010004268.1:0-25782 GCA_910591685.1 Galerucella tenella | reverse complement strand
ATAGATAGACAGTTAGACACCCTGTACACCACATGTCAAGTTTCCGAGATATCACCCCCAAAAGTTGCAGAGTAAAATAATTTTTTATCAAATTTAAGTAAAGATGGTTACTTGAAATTTAGTATTTCCTTTGCACTCGCAATGCCATTCTTGTTGCATTATAAGTGGGTCAAATTATAATTAATTTTCCATAAATACCCCTTTGGATGACTTTTATTTATGGTAATATACTTCACTATAAAAACAATCACAAAAATGAAGGATCGCTTTTCGCGTATAAACGTGCCCTTCGTTTGTCAGCACGTCTACCCTTTTCCCCAGTCTTTTATTTGCATTTTCCATGTTGTTTCAATTTCACTGACAGCTGTCTTATCCGGTCGAACATCTTCTTTATTACACAAACGCCCAAACGACAAAATTGTCACTTGGGAATTCTTTAAGTTGATGGATGATTTTAATAGTCATTTAATTAATTTTATATGTACGCGTGTCTCAAATATGGATCCCGTGGCTCAGTTGTAAACACGATTGAGGTTAGATTTTCTTCGCGGCTACACATGGAGAAGTAGTGACAAATTTTATATTGATTGCTGTGGACGACAAGCTGGAATATTCGAATGTGAGACGCACTGTATCAGCTGTAACTTATGATATATGAATTTTTTCTCTATTCCTGGACCAAGGCTTTAAAGAAAGGAAATAATTAATAAAACAAATATTTTATTGAAAATTTGATTTATTTAAATCACAGATATCATTTTTGTACAACTATAATATTTGATTTTGAAAATTTTAGCATATTTATATTTAAGTAGATAAATTTATTTTTAAAATATTGCTAAATACACATTTAGGACCAAATTTTTATGAAAAATCAGTCAGAAATTTTTTTTAATGATATTTTATTTACAGTGATCATTTTCAAGCTTTGAAAAATTAAATAATCTGAAAATTGAAAATATTTGACAAAATAAGGGACTAAAATCTAAATAAAAATATAATTCTTCAATTTGTAGGTTAATAAAAAAGTCGTAGATAAAATCTCTTGCTTTTGGGTCATCAAATACGAAATACCCTTTTAAATGTCAATTATTTCGGATCAGTTAAGTGACGATTTCATCCCTAATCACCCTATAAACCTTTACAGCCTGTTAATATAAAAAGAATTGTAAAATAAAGTTGTTGGTTTTATTTTTCAAATCTTGTTATGTATCTCACCAAATTCTGCAATGAAATGTTACCATTCTTTACAGTTTATATGAATAAAAGTTTCAACAAAAGTAATAATATATAATAACAATAATAGTATTCATGCAAAAGGTGAGTGTTTATTGCACGCGATGTTTGGTGCAAATAACACTTTTTGCACGAATTCCATACAATATTGTTTCTACGTTCATGCAAAAATTGAAAAATGTCTTATTTAGTTTGCTCTAAATGGACTAAAAATGTCATCAATTTGAATATTTGGGTTTGTAGTGAAATGACAGATGGGTGCACTAAATAGAGTTCATTTTTTTTGTACGAGCGTAGAAAATAAACATCAAACTGCAAAGAGATTCTGCAATAAAAAGTCTTTGATTCACTTTTAATTTCATTTTTAATCTAGTTGTATTCCATGAAATAATGTGCATACCATTTTTTTGATGAGTCCGCATACTATAATCAACATCAATTAATATGAAACTTAAAGGAATAAGCTCAATCAAATTTAAAAAAAAACGAGCAAAAACTCAAGAAAATAAATGAAATTATAGACATTTTGTATTTGGTGATATCCTTACATTGTGTATTTGAAAAAGGGGAAGGAAATATAATCATTACATTCACCCTTCCACTTAAAAGATATCCAATACTTTATAATGAACATTAAGTTATTCAGGAAGAGAAAGGGAATATAAGCATTGGATTCACCCTTTCCCTTCTTGATTTACTTGATATGCGCGTACCAAAGTATTGTATGAATACATGCAGTCACTCTTCTCATTGTTAAAAAATATCCAATACTTTGTAACGCGCATATCAAGTGATTCAAGAAGGGGAATTACTAATCCACTGATTATACTCCCTTCCCCTTCTTGAATAACTCAGTGTGTATTACATTGCATTCATCACTAAAGCAGTGCGATCAACATTTCCTGTTCGAATACATATCACAGTATAGGAACGAACTATACAGTGATCATATTATATATTTACTACAAATTTGGTGTATATTTGTGGTTATCGCTGATTTTTGACGGGCAATTACTGCTTACGCTAACGCTTCTATGTCATTTGTCATTTGATTTAATTGTTTTCATGCAAATTTGCAGCCTCTCAAATATATATTTATAAAAGTGGTCATTTAAACAATATTTTGAAGAAACTCACTGAAATGTTGTTATTATTAGCGAGAAAACATGTTGTTCATCACTTTCCTGTACAGTGTGATACGTTTGAACGGTTGTTTGTATAAAATATTTAGTCCAAAAGTGATGGTTTAAGTGGCGAAAAAAAATCTTTTTTTGGATTTTTCTCTGTAAATTGTGTATAACCCGCAAATTTTTCGACGGATAATCCTCGAAATAGGTGAGTACTATCGATTTTTCGCAAAATCACTAAGAAATTCGTGTTTCCCTATAGTTCACCGGACCCCGGGATGTTTCCATATTACTGTTTATTTATTCAACTAATAATGAATTTATTTATAGATACACTGTCTACTGATTTATTCATATATATCGAAAATAAATAACAATTGAATTGAAATCGTCCTGAAACGATCTCGTTAAAAGTGATTGATCCGACACAATAATCTCTTTACAGCTCAGGCTTTCGCTTCAATAGTTTTGCAGCATTCGACATTTTTTATTCAATCAAAATATTCGGAATTTCCATCAAGTCTGTACAAGAATTTTTCTATAAAACAATTTGATTTTTTCAACAAAAAAACTTACATACATTCATTGTAGAATGAATTCATACCGTTTGGTAAAAAATATTTCCATTGTTTGCTAATTGAATACAGAACTTGTCACCAATCAATAGCAAATTGAATATTGAGAGGGTGAGTGTTGATTGATTTTAAATATGTACTTTCACAGACATGACCGTTAACCGAATTGAAATTGAAATGAATATGTTGATTACATAAAACCAGTACCCCAACCACTATATCATTTGTTCTTTAGTCATATCAACACATAACAGGTTTTGTATCGTTTTTTTTAAATACCAGTCATAAAAAACTATTGAAAGCGCTTTTGGAACGTGAGGTCACATGCCTACGACCTTGAAAATGACAGATCGGTGTCTTAGTACAATTTTGTGAAGTTGCTGGGACCGTATTCTTGACTGAGGGAGTAGAGCTACCTGAGAGAACACCTATTTTGACCTTATTTTTCCTTTTAGATTCATCTCTGAGACTTCCAAGATGATTTTCAATTATTATCAAGTTCATTTGAATTCATCTATGGCCGGGCAGAGCGACATCTCGATCACTCTTGAATGCACTGTACTTTTCATACGAATACACGAATTTCTATTTGAAATGCAATATTTTCATCCATTGTGAAAATCAATCGCAAGACAACTTGAGATTAAATATGAATTGCCCAATTCTTTATTGCAGTTTAATCATTATATCAACAAAATAATAACAGTTTATCAAAACTAAAGAATATAATTATCGATAAAGACCCTGTGTTTAACACTTACTTCTAATTGTTACACTTTCTGGCAAATTATCTCCGTCAACTTCTTTATTAACACCATGTCTTAAACTAGCTGGACCTTTAGACACCCTTTTTAAAGAAGATATATTCACTTCCTCAGTTTTATTCAATAAATACTCCAAATCTTGGCTTATACTATCCAACATACCGTCAAGATTATCACTATTATTAATATTAGCATCTTCACTATTATTAACACCAACAGAAACTGTATTTTTTAAATCTTTATTTATCGGAGACGGATTTTCACTCAATTCCGGGGAATCTGTTTCCGTTTCACTAACTTCTTCCACAGTACTTAAACTTTTTTCGCACATGATACTCTCGTCGTGACCGTCTGGTTGCGTTCTTTCTTTGTATGAAGATTCTGGAACTGAAACTGCTGGTGGTTGTTTGGGATAGTCCAAGATTTTGGATATCGCTTCGTCAGGACTCATAGAAGGTAGTATGGGAGGAGAGAATTTGCTTGAACGATTTGGTTGACGTTGAAGACTCGAAGCTACTAGGTCTAATTCCACGCATACCTTGTTTGATAAGATATCTGGAGAACATACTGAAGAAGCTGGAATAAAAAATTCATAAATCGTTTATGAAGGGGTTATTTTTTAAAACTTACGTGTTGGATATTTTCTAAAACCCTGTGGACTGGAACTGTAAAACTCCAAAGATGCTGGTTGTTTATATCGGTTTGATGCGGCTGCTATATCCATGCGACTATCACATGTTTGGTTATTTTGCAAGCAGCTTTCAAATGTGGTTGCGATGCTTTGAGATTTAATTGCTATGGACGATTTTGTAGATTCACGACTCACTAAAGTAAATTGTTGTGTTTCAGACCTGGTGTGAGGAGTACAGTCGTTTTCAACCTCTGGATCTTGTTTGGTAATAACTGGAAAATTATTATTTATTGCACTGATTCATAAATTTTTCCAGGTTCTTCTTGTAAGGACAATAAGGATATTTGTGAGTATTCTGGACAATTTCTCCAAGTAACGAGGGCATAAATAACGAAAGTTATTAAAAAATAACAGATATATACTCACATTTAAGTGGTGAACTGGTGGAAGAATTGTAGCTGAAAAAAATGTTATCAGTCTTCTTTTTCGTTGAAAACAAATGCTGGAGTCTAGTTTCCGATTTTAATATATAACAAACAAGAATTATTAGTCCCTGAAAGATGAAAAGGTGTATTAAATCACAATAATTATAAATTATTATACAGGAGATATAATTTAATGAAACTCAATGGCTTTAGGAATTTTAACTGAGTAGATGCTGGAGAGCACTATTGATCCTTTTTCTGGGAACTAAGGGAAGAAATACATACTCTGCTTATGTGAGAACTTACAAGGTCTAAGACGCTTCAGGATGTTGCTATTTAAATTTTTGTAGGTGAGTTGAGTAGGGCATGGTTAGAGGAGGTTTATGGCTCACCCTGTAGAAGCTAGATACTTACTAATAGCACATTTGACGCACTGAATTGATATATACTCCAGATTTCATTTGGAAAATTTATATACATGATACTACTTATTGAAAATAGCATTATTAATACAAAAATGCAGCAAGATCTTCTTAGCAATCGTTTCCTGAAAGTAATATTGTAAATTATTTTCGTAATTTTATGATCACACCAAGCTGACAGTAGCAGTTTTCTCAAATCACTGCTGGCAACCAGCCTAGTGTGACCCGCGCTTCATATATCTATCTATGCAAATAGAGAACAGTACAAGCACGTCATCATCAGACGGAAGCACTTTGGAGTGGAAATAACACAACCATCACAACTACTGAAGATTCCCCCAGATAAACTGGTGGCCTATATAGAAGACACAAGGCTTCTGGAATGGAAGTAGGTAAATAGCATAGGCAATGGTACAAAGCTCAAGGCTCAGCAGCACAACCCAAACGTATGAATTAATGAAGCACGTCTTCAATCTATGCGAAAGAAGAATATTTTGTAAAGCAACAATGTTTATTAGACATCTCTGACACTTACACATATGATCAGTCTCCAAGACGTTTTCGGTGATGAAAGCCTGCACTATTCTCTATTTGCATTGACTCTACTTACCTTTTATACAACGGTCTTGCATACTTTTCGTTAATCTCAATAAAATGATCAAGTTTCTTCATTACGATCGTATATATAAAAACGAACAAGACAGTCATTATTGATGTGACACAAACGAATATATTAAAGGATAAAGTCCCTATTAGGATCCACCAAGACTCCAATTTAAGGTCCATCGTTTTGTAGGATAAATGACTAGCGAAAACTGTAATTACTGGAACTCCTGCGTCAATACAATAGAAACGGAAATTAGTTCCACTCTAAACTATTGTCTGCTTCGAAATGAATGAGATAAGCTCGTATTATTTTTAAGGAGGCAAATTAATAGGTTTAATTTCCAGAATATATTAGTCAATTCCTCGACGATGTATGAGATATTCCTTTTCACATTTTTCACCGCATGTGGTAATTTGAAGCTTTAATTAAAGAATGTATCTTTGTTGGAGTGAAATTATTATGGGGAGTGATTGGTCTATACAGTGTCTCACAGGGAATACTTTGTTAAACGTTTTGGGAGAAATAGGAATTAGTAGCAAAGCTACCAAAATTTTGGGCTAGCCAGTTAGGTCTAGAATGCTTCTGTCGTTTATCGAAAGTACTGCAAAATTTTTACCAGATCTGTTACACTGTCTCTATTAAATTTAGTAATGCTATAGAGATTAATTACGATATAATGAGTAGAAGACGAGAGACGAATGAGACATGATAAAAGGGGGAATTTTTTATGTTAAAATGTATCAAAAGTTACTTCAAAATTTCATATAGTTACCTGAGATGATCCCCACAACAGTATGCTTCGATGTCATCGATCTAGGCAGTTCTATTAGCTCAGTAAAAATCATTAATAATTTACTTAAATGGCTAGATAGCCCCAGTAGAATACTGGCTTCCAATCCAGCAAAAAATAATAAGAAATACTCCTAAAACCAAACAAGCACGTCAAAGTTTATGATGAAAAAGGAGTCTTTCTTTCCAGCCTTTTTAAACCTTATAAAACCATATTATGTAGCTGCAAAGTTGCAGTTTAACTTGATATATTTGAATTGTTATTTTGTGTTGTTTCAAACCTCTTCCACTTCTTTGCAAAATACCCTGACAGTCAAGCAGCTATGAAAAGAAATCGGGTCTATGTAGATAAATTCATAACCCGTTTATTTGGAATGGGTGGAAACTCTACAAGAGTTGGGCAGTCAAAATAGACTGACCTTGGTCTGACTACCAGGCTATTAAGATCACTTCTTTCCGTTAGTCCATAGTACTTGCATAAACAAACAGTCTCGAAAATTGTGGAGCAAGGGACCAGGAATAAGACAGACCGAAGAGTTCATCAAGGAACCAACGCCAAAAGTAACGGAGATCCTGCCAAGCCAGAGTAGACGTATAAACAGGGTTCTGAAGTCACTGTAGACTCAACAAATACATCAAAAGAAGATACGGAATTCTCAGCACACATACTGTGCTATTGCAAAGATGTGACTAGGCCAAGGTTTTCGATGATAAGGGAGGCAGAACAACAATACTCCCGAAATCCATATGATGAAACAGATCGTTATATTGTTTCAGTAAAGGCTAAAAAATGCTGAAAAGAATTATACCAGACAAACATTTAATCGAGCTTCAGTTTCTACAAAAGTCTACTCTGTCTTAAGTACCGTAGACATTTTAAATCAAGTTATCTTACCTGTGTTGGTGTGATCAAAACAGCTACAATAAATACCACTTCAAAAAAGAATATAGATGCGGAGCATTGTAATTTCAAAATAGTTATACTGGATTTTTGTTTAACGAAACAAGAAACAGCCAAACAGATTGTGGTGATTAAAGTAAAAATCATTCCAAATACGCATCCTATTAATAATATGAGAACGTTTGATCCAGATTCTTCTGTTTTAGACTACAAACAATATTTAAATATTACCTAAGTGGTGATGGTAAATAAAGGAAGGAAGAAGACTTTTCCAAAGTTTAAATATCTTAAGCGAAGGGTAAGTATACAGTTCCTTAACGCAAAATAGATTATAATGTAGCACATAATATATTCTCTTGATGCTGTTAGTTGGGCTGCAATTTACAATGAAGTATTACAGGACGAACGTAATAGCAGTAATAGGAAACTAATTTATATCACACAAAAGCACCTAATATTAACCTTCACGTACACATATAGATCCCGAATAATGCCGCATTGTTCAAGGCAGGAAATAATGGAATATGATACAATTTAATATTGGTATACACAAGAACATCGTACTTACTGCATTCATTGTATTTTACCACGTTGAAATATTCATGAATAATGTTCAATATTTTCTTGTGAAGGTAAATACGGTCGCGGTCGTAGGACAGAAATATATACCTGCCTTTTGGATCCTGTGCAACTATATTTCAGGCGGAAATTTACGACATCGATTCATGTGTGAAGCGATAAAGTAAAATAATTGTTGGAACGAAAATAGGTTATAACATTACAAATGTTTGGGCAATTACTTAATTTTTATTAAGTTGGTCTCATTGAAACGGCAATAAAAAAGCAAGGGAGGGAACCACAGATCAAAAGTTACCATTGACATATTATCAAGTTTTACCAAACAAACATAAAATACCTAGACTGGCAAAAGAGGATTGATAACATTTATCAGAACTAGAATGATCTACGTTGTCTAATAGACCTACTAACTATACTGGAAATCCCTCTAAGTACGTCAACCAGACTATGGTTTTTAACATAGTTGCCAACGTCTCCAAGAGGAACTTTTCTCAACATGTCTGGTATTAGCCCAACGTGGGTTTACGAATGGATAATAAAGCCCAGCAATCAGATCAACATACTTTGTTTGTGTATTATTAGGATTTCATTTTTCTTCAATCAGAATCGTTATAAATCACCTCATAAAATAGGTTGTGAATCCATATTGAGAGGGTTATTGAAAACCACACGCTTGTATTAATCCAAATTTATTAAAAAAGTAGAAAATATTGTGCTTATAACTTGTGGTGTTATTAATGTTCAAAATTATTTAATAAAATAATGGGTCAGTTCTTCACAAATAAAATTTTATTAAATACTGCTTTTTTCCAAAAAATCTTTTTCAGTAGATCATCAACAAAACTGGCGTATATTATATGTGTTAAAAGAAATTATTTTATTTGATTCAAAGAGGGGATCAGCTCTAACAAATATCGCTTTTTTTACCAGTGATTTGCATGTGCATTTGAATCTGATGTAAACGTTTGGAACCAATATTACCTGCTTCATCAAAATAAGTTTTTTTTGTTCTTTTCAACATTGGTGATTTAATTTCCACTACACATTCATCATAAAAAGCATTTGAAGAAGCTCCTTTAATTGGACAGTCTGGAGTTAAAAAAATTGCAATTTCTTACTGAGTAACCTGTAGCGTTATCTCGGTAACTTTGTCCACCATACCAGAAATAAAATATAACATCTGGAATCACCCTGTATATTATTTGAGAGAGCATGTATTTGAGAAAATATTGACATTTTTTATCATTCTGGCCGGAAAACAGCCAAAAACGATGTGTCACATAGTATAAAATTATATTTTAATAAACTCGTGTTTTCTATTGAAAACCTTCATAATCATTAGCAAGTCCACATCTGGAAGATTTAATGAGTCTGTTTTATTCAAAATTAGGTCCATAAATTTCATTTTATTAACACCAAAATTTTGTAAGTAATTCAAAATAAATAAATTCTACGCCAGGCACGTTACAGTCAAAAGCGTAATGTTAGTGCACATTAACTTTCATATGCGGTGACGTCACAGTCATAGTCTTCGCCCCGCTACGGTATGCTTGTTTAATTGGTTGTATTAGGAGAGCGACATAATTTTCTATTGACATGAAATTTTCAGAATCATATTTTTATCCTTAGTACTTTGTTTTACGACAATTAAAAATGAATTTTAGTAAATGAGCCCATCTTGCCCATGTTACGGAGAATTCACAAACTAGTTCAACCTTTGATAATAAGTGGAGCATTGCCATCAATATTCTGCTAGCTCAGCTGAGTGAAGCAATTCTAAATTTTGTATATTGTCCAAGGACTATTCTGATGATACTTTATCCACGTTGAACTGTATTTTTGATGGAAACTTTCATATTGTGTGAGACTTGGCGTGATTTAGACTTCTATAAGTAGAAATTCTTCAAGATTTATCAAGGTAAACTGCTGTAAAAAATAGCTAGACTTAAAAGTTAACCATACCTTTGGGGTTAGCGTCAATAGTAAGGCAAAAATTCCATATTTCGGGCATATACATCTGGTTTTCATGTCACTCAAAACTTCGGTGTAACAACTGTAAATATTCCAAGAATACGTGAAAGTCGACACATCGGCAAATCCACATTTCACACTCCAAGTTTCTTCGTCGCTCCAATTCATCTTGTGATTCAGCTGGTGTTTGAAATCGATCGCTATTGGATGCATCTCGAACTGATCCGGTAATGGAAATACCGTTACAATTTGGGAATATATTTCGTATTCTAACTCTGAACCGTCTCTATAACATAAGAACAACATTATCAGAATTTTACGAATATATTTTTACTAAGATACACAATATTTTCGAACGGCTGTGAAATCCTTTTTATAAATATACAGGATGTGGAAGAATTATTTTGAAAGGATAGTTCGTAGAATTCTACCTTCCAAGCTATGCTTGACGTAGAAAGGGCCTTTTGATACCACCAGTGTTTGAATTAGAAATTTTGATAAGTCGAATAAATGATATTTCGGAGATGAAGTTCCATAGGATCGTACAAAGACTTGAAACACTTGGATTCAATGGTTAACAAATGGCCTTAGAGCAATAGAAACGACTGCGAGGAGGAGTAGAGATGCCCGGAATCAAAGCTTGGGAAATTTAAGCAATACGTGAACGTGAATAATCAGTACGATCCCTACGAATATAACTATCGTATGAGCAATATAATGCTTTGTTAACGTTTGTTTAACCACTTTACAGTGGCGTAGCTAGGGACATCTGCGACCTGGGGCATGACACAAAGGCTGCGCCCCTTCTCGGACCGACAGAGTCTTGGGGGTCACTTATTTTAATGAAGTAGCATACAGAATAATAATTCTCTATACGATAGTTAACAATTTAGAAAAAATATATACTTTATTAATAATACAAGGCTGGAATAGACATGGTGTGCAATAAATTGATCCATCTTGATTTGACTGTCACAAACTTGTCGATCACGTTGTCCAAGTCCAAATTAATATTATTTCGAGGTTAAGGAGTGACTCAGACAATCTTGTCCCATCGAAGCACGCAATTCTTCCACCCATATGCATAGTCGATCGCCAACGACTCTCCGTGGTATCGCCATGCAATAATTTTGATGCAGAGTCTAGCGGCAGAAAAGCAACGACTGCGCATTTGTTTATATTATGGAGAATCGCCGGCGAATAGCTGGAGATGGTCAGTAGTACCTCCGGCAAACTTTTCAAGTGTGTTTGGGAAATTATTATCATGTGTAAAAATAAATGAGCAGTTTTTTCAATTACTATTAAAATCTATATTTGCTTGGTACCAAAACCTTATGCATTCGACAACGTTCCCCAATTCCTGTCTTTTCAGTGTACTGTATTAAAGTAATGGATCGTTCAGGTTCAGGCTCATTACCAATCGAGGATTACCCGTTCCTAAGCCCCGTTCCAGCGACGCGCTAAAGCGTTCTCCAGGAGACCCTCCGGAAGATCGCTGGCAATCGACTATGCATACGGGTGTTAGAGTGTACAAGTAAAATGAAATATAGTTATCGAGAAATTAAATTTTAAAGATGATTTAAAACAACATCTTATTGTTGTAGATGTGTGCCCCTCCCTAGGTACGCTTGTGCCACTTTAAAACACAAAAATTATGAACTAAGTGAGCTTTAATAATCACTTTCAAACAATGTAAACAATTCGCGAATGGCCCAGAGATTTCTGATTTTCATCGATCTCTCCTTAATTTCAACCGCCTTTGGAAAAGTGTGCCCTACCATCTGACAAGGAGAGCAGCGGCTTTAAGAAGAAGCTAAGAGGATTACCATGATTATATCCAGTCAGGAATTGAACTGAAATTTGTGTATTTAGAACGTCTCCAGTGAATCGTAGAGTATATTATTTATTTCAAAGGCAACTTCGACTTTTAATTAAAGTCGCCGTCTTCGCGATTTACAATCGGATTACACCGAACTAATTGGAAACTTTCAATTTGTCAACTATTTTTTTTCAAACATAAAATATAAGATAAGATATTTGAAGATTATGTTTCTATAATTTGTGTTGGAATAGCATTTATGTGAAATAATTCGTGTTACTTTGTGCCTTGATACAATGTTGCAGCATTATTACCAAGCGTCTAATGTGATAGTCGAATACTAGGTTTGTTTCAATAGGCGATAAAATCGTTCGAGCAAGTGCTGTAATTCTTACGCGCTCCAACTGATTATAGCAGCATAACCTTTACCAACTGGAAGGGGATTCATAAATGCCAGTTGGAACAACCTATTAAAATTGTTCTTTCCGTTCAAGCGAGATACACGTTTGATTTTAGGGATATTTTAAGACTTGGCCTGAAGAATTTTTACGAAAAGTGAAAAAATAAACATCAACTCAATGTTTCTAAGTAGTAAAGTAACTACACGTGTGTGTGCTTGTTCTATACCTTGCTTTTAAACTAGGAGGAGCATTCTAGGAAACCCCAATCACATCACTAAAAGTTACTAGATTGGGAGTGTGCTCCAAGGGTCGTAATCAGATTTTTTTATCAAAAGAGCTGTGTGAAACGGGCAGTCAATCACTATACCATGTTTTTACACTAGGATGAGCATTTTAAGAAACCTTATCTACACCACTAGAAGTTACTAGATTAAGAAGGTGTTCCGAAAGGGTCGTGTTCAGACTTTTCGAATTAATTTACAATTATGTGACATATTTATTATTTTGCTCGCAAGTGTCGTGTCCAATGAGGGATGAATGCAAGTCTACAATTTAAATCATCATTGGCCACAGGCAATGGCGAAAGTTGTTACCAAATGTCACATTATTGTGTACAAAATGTAAGGTTATCATAAGTAATTCATGTCAAATTGGATGATATAAATATGTACAAAAAATCTACTGTAAATTATTCTCTATTCACATTTGAGCACGAACTAGAAGTTAACAGTTTTTATATCGAGAAATAAAAATATGTACCTACCTAATGAAGATTGAGGTTATAATATTTTCATATAAACACAAAACTGACAAATATCGTTGTCAGTTGTATAAAAAAAGCTGTGTGAAAGCTGCAGAAATGCCAACTTAAATTCAAATCGCTATTAGTTTAAACAAGGTATAGTCAGCATAATTGTCAACATAAATTCAAACCGCTCCTATTATCTCAAAAACAATATTGACATTATTATTAGTGATTAATTAGACTAAGGAGCGCTTAATATTTGGAAAAAAAGGTTTTTGATTAAGTTGCGAAGTTTAATTAATCGCTTATAACGCTCAATTGGTGATCTTGTTAAAATGGAGCTTCTACATAATTACTGTATTGATTTTATTTCACGAGCGACGAACAACGGATATGAAATAGTTATTTTCCTAACAAGTGCGGAAAGTGATACTTTCCCGCACGCGACTGCAGTTGACCCGAACGACGCGAAGCGGAGTTCGGGCAAGCGGTCAAGGGCGGGAAAGACACTTTACGCATGAGTTAGGAACATTATTTTTTCTACGACCGTATATACAAAATAGTATATCAACCCGTTTTTCAAAATTTATTTTATTTTAACATACATATAAAAAACTTGGACCAAAAACTATTATTATCAATTATTATTATAAATATTAATATTAGAAACACAATTTGTAGCATTTTGTGAATTACTTAAAATTGCCGGTCCAATGGAGTTATTTGGTGTCAACTGGTAAGTGGATGACGTTGATGAGGATGGCATCGTTTGCAGGTCACATAAAGATGACGATGAAGGTGACGGCAACAATTTTAAGTTATTTGTAGATGAAATAATTCCATTTGATATATTTTTCTTATATCAAACCCGGGTGGTTTGATAGTTGTTTTGTGACACTACTTTAAAGAATTTACAAAGTTATATCAAAATATTTTCATTATTTTATATTTTCAGAAAATTAAAAATGCGACAAAAAGCTAGAAAACAATATGTTGATTTTATTTGATGGGCTATTTATTCACCTGGTGTAAGAATAGTTATAACTTCCGTAGTAAAAAACTATCTAATAAGGTCAAAATTTGCATAATTTTACTTTCCCGCACTAGTGCGGGAAAGTGACACTTTCAAAGCTAAAATGCGTGCGGGAAAGTGGGTTAAAGCGCACGGTAGTAGAAAAAAAATATTCGACATTCTCTATCATATAACACGGCTATCATTTTTCTGTCACCACGTCGCGTCGTCGGAAGTGACGTGAAATTAATAGATATGTCATAGACATATCGACAACAAATAATATACCATTGTCAGCCTATCAGAAATTAAATACCGACAAATTGGATATTATGAAAAACTTACTTAATTCTAATGGATAGACGGGGAGGCATGAAGCTTGAAATATTTCTGAATACAATTCCCGCGGCAAATCTCATCTTTACATTTTTTGAAAGTATATTAGTTCCTGAGATATGAACTCCCATCCATTTTCTGAAAATATCATCAAAAATTTAATTCTCAGCAGAAAGCTTCCTTCCACATAAAATATTCTCTTTATTAACTTGTAACAATAGATTTTGGTGATTAGCTAGCTAGGTAGAAAATTATTATTATTTAAAAGCCTATTATTAACAGGGTTTTTGGGCTGACCCAGTTGAAATAAAATAAAAACTCACGTGAGTGACTTATCCAGATTGTTAGGGATGTGGAAATATTTATTAGATTGATAATATGTGAGATTAACAATACTCAAATCGACGGTATTCATAGATATACGAAAAAACGGATATTTGGAGCTTAGCAGAGGAGCTCCTAAAATACTTATGAGTTCGTTGACCATTTCAAATGCTGTTCTAATTTCCTGGAATAAAAGGTTGATTACATAACGTTATATACTAGAAACTCTAGTAGCACAATCTCCTTGTGAGACTAACAATACATGCAGCCCACAAACCAAATTATGATCAAAAAAGATAACATGCCAAAAATACAAATTAAATTCTTGATAATTAGAGTTCCTGGAGGAGAAAATAACTCATAATATCCACGAGAGCATAAAGAACCGGTTATTCGAGTAATTGTGAAAATAAATACGATTGGGGAACTTGCTCTAGCATAAGAAAAGTATAGTGTACAATGTTTTCTTAGATAATTTTCTTGAAAGTCCTTTGTAAATGAACTCGCCAGGCACAAGTTCAAAAACTCCGAGCGGGAATCGACCAGTAGAAGGTTTGTTTTGCTAAAAAAGGAAACCAGATGTTTTTCGTAAAAAAAGGAGAAAAGTAGCAGTAACTGTAGGACTTGCTGTACAGTTAAAACCTCAATTCGTCGTCTGAATGCTATATATAACATCACTATAATAAATCTGACCTTGGAATAGATCGATATACACCAGGAACTATACAGTGTCAAGGTGAATAATAATGGTGTTGTTCTAATAGCACACTATAAGTACCTATTGGGATATTTTAACCAAAAAATTTTATTTAAACATGCATTTCTTGTTATTGCAACTTACTGTTTGTTGTGTTAATGAATTGGGAGTGGATAATACCACATCCATAATCGAGAATAAATTATTCGTGATATTTCTCGATTCGTAAAACGATAATTTCAAAGTAACCGCATACTGCATCATCTCTTGAACGATGCTTAATACTTTAGCACCTTCTCCAGGAAGTAATGCATTCTTTCGAATATGGAACAGAACACCATTTAAGAGGTTTTCGAAATTCGTTGAAGCGTAACCCAATTTCAAACGTTGAAACTGAAATAAAAGGTATACAAAATTCGATATAAATTCCATCAACGTCTTGAGAGATATGGATTATTTTGATTGAATGAGTAAGTCCGAGATATCAATCAATAATATCACGGTATAATTACATAAAAACTTCATTAATCCTAAATTAGTTACAATAAGAGATTTAATTAAGCCCAATTTAGCACCCAAAAAGCGACCAACTAGTTTAATGGTAAAATAAAATAAATAACAAATTGGAATGTTTGCTCCAATAAGTTGAAGCAGCTGTGTAGATGAAGTCCAGTTTAAATACAGGAACTCGTATCGGTATATTTACCAACTTACCACTCGAGAAAACAAAGGAAGTGAACTATGAGGCAGACAGGAAGAATCAATTACCCTTTTATACGTTCTTTGTCTTCAAGTGAACAAAATAAAAGAGTATGCAGACAAAAATTGTCTTGCCATCAAAAAAAGTCGAAAAATTTGTACGTGAAATGTCAATTTCTATGAAAATATTCAAATATCATTCGAAAATTTAAAAATACTTGCTCCTATCTCATGCTTATGATTTTTATTTTTTTCATTCCCCGTATATTTTTTTAGTGAGACATGTGAGAACAAGAAACTTACCGTATCGTATATAAGTCCAAGCTGGTGATGAGTGCATTGCGAAAAACTGGGCATTCCCCAAGCGGGCTTACGTCCATCTTTAAGCGCGCAATATCTAGTGGCAAAACCAGTGTACCCTTTAGGGCAGTTTAAGATGCTATCCGTGTCAGGAGCTGTTTCAGGCCAAGCCATTTTCAACAAAACTCCCGTGGGGCAAGTGTAAACGCCCTTCCTGTCTACAACATATACTGACACCATTCTTTCTGAGGATACTTTTGAACCTTGAACGAGGCAGGAGTATTGAACGTTTTTCTGCAAAACAAGAAAATAAAACAATGCTGTTTATTTTAGAGTGACTCCAGGAAATAAAGATAAAACGATTTTATTCGTGCTTTGAAAAAATATTCGAATATTTATCTCGAAAGTAACTTTAATAAATAAATTGCTCTTACCTCTGCACTTCTCACTTGCAAAATACTTCCGGACGGATAAAGAACTTCATATCTTTCGAATTCAGTCCTTACAGGTAGGAGTTCTTTATTTTTGGTCCAGCTATAAATATATTTAGCACCGTCTTTGCTTTCTTCTGCAGTGACACATTTAATAGTGAAATTGTCCCCCTTAAACAATAGTACAATTTGTAGGAACTTCCTATTCATAGTATGGCGTGGTATGGCCATAAATTTCCCTGTTTTTTAAAATCGCAAGACAAATGTCAAGAATACAAAAACAATTCTGATCTGCAACTATGATGAAGATGAAAATAATTTGTTTACACTCACCTTTTTCACTGTCAAACTCGCTGGTTCTATCTTAATCACAGGTTTTTTATCGACTACAACCTCTTTGGTGAGGCATTCCTTCACGCCAAAATCTTCAGCTTGGCAGGTGAATATACCTTCGTCGTAAAGATGGGCTCTTTCTATACCTAAAAGTCCTGTATACTGATCCGCTACATGAGGATCTTTAATTAATTTTAACCATTTCTTGCTGCAAATAAAAAAGATCGTAATACGTATGAACGTAAAAGTCCATCCTTAATTTTCGTAGGTACCTTGTACAAACGTCATTCAAATTATCTTTATTATATAATAGCGCTTTTCAAAAATGATAACAAATCCACCAACATATCAGTACACCACATTTAAATGGAAAAAAATTAATAGAGCTTTAGAAAACATTGAACATCTACTAATTCCACTTTATATTACTTTTTGAAACTTGAACCATTCTGTGAATACATAATAATTTCATAACACATCAGTGAATCCCAAAAGAGGCGTCTCTATTATAGAGAGAGATTAAAATAACTATTTCGGTACAATAATAAATACGACGAGTAGGAAATTAGACATTCTATCTGTATAATTCGAGTACATTTATCATGTGCTAATGTAGTTAATTGTTTGATTACTGGGAATATAAGGACCTCATCAATGTCTCTAAAACCGTATCCATATCATATCACTGAAGATTTTTGAGAAAGAGCCCCGTATATTAATAAAATAGTATATCACAGTAACATATTTAGAATTTTCAATAATATTTATTTACTTACCTGGTAGCAGTAACGTTTATAAAAATTCCATCTTTAAACCAACGAAATGTTATCGTCGGCGATCCACGAGCTACACAGCTTAAAATAAATTGATCCTTTTCTCTAATTAATCCTGGTTGATTTATATCGAGGCTCTGAAAAGACAGAAATAAATTATTGATACAGCAATTAACCTACACACGCCATTAAATCTACCAAATAAGAAAACTGCAATTTTATATTTAAATCATTCTGCTCATTTGGTGTTTATTGCATGAAAAAGAGTGGACAGTTTACTGAGAAGCTACCTGGCTTTATGCCACGAAAGACATTGAATTACACTTCTAAGTTGAGCGGGGTTGGTATATCTGCCTGATATAACCAACCTTTGGTTTGTAATTAGAAGGGTTTCGGCGTATTGGCGTCTCATCAGTGAAAGGTAGATATCATCCGTCCAGAAGCTCTGAGAGCATAATTATGGACTGGAGATAATGCTGATATCACATTAACACATTCTCCTCACTGAAGGAAATGCTAAGATTGTAATAATATCTGCTTTAGAAATTTTTGGTGGGTCATGTATCAATTATCGAGACAAATAAATTAAAATAGAAAAAAGTTGAACATATTAAATTAGTATTATGGAATTCAGTGAAATTTTTCTGGAGATTTTTAGAAATAATTGGAAAAACTATCGCATATATTCACCTGTATAGAAAGTAGCGATCTTAAATAAGTGTTCTTCTCGGAAATTGTTATATTGCCTACATGTCCTTTGTCTTCCCATTTGTTTAGAATCGACCGCAGCCTTTTCTCCTCTTTTTTAGGGGAAAAAACGTGAAATGTTACGTCTATTCCGTTTCGGAAGTGCCTGCAATGTCAAGAAAACGATTCTGAAACACAGCAATGAATAGTAAATAGAATATTCTTCACAATCCTTGAAATTTTTCACAAGAGGATCGTGGAAACTCTTTAAAATTTAATAATACGAGGAAAATTTGACTACTGCAATACCGTCAGTATAATTTGTTCTATAATTTATTAAAATACAAAATATATCAGCAATTGCATTCATAAATTCAGGTATTTTAACAATTAGTGTATAATTATTAAAATTATATCTCAAGCTGGATTATAATATAATATTCTAGCATTAATTGGAGTATGCATAATTTAAATTTATAATTGCGTATTTGGAATATCATGGAGATGATCACATAACCAGATGAACTATGGAAAATTACTGGAAAAGAAACATTAATAGCTTGCAAAGACTATCTAGAAAATTGAGTTTTCGATGCCTCTTATAGCATCGATTAGCAAGTTTGGGTCTCATTCTACTACTACCATTCTTAGGTGTTTTAACAATTAGGGTACCTAGTGAGCTCAAATTATTATAATTATATCTCAAGCTGAATTATAATATAATATTGTAGCATTAATTCGATTATGCATAATTCAAACTTTAAATTGCGTATTTGAAATATCATGGATAGAACACATAACCAGATAAATTATGGAAAATCACTGGAGAAAAACACTAACAGCTGGCAAAGACTAGCTAGAAAATTGAGTTTCCAATGTCCCTGCTTCATGGATTAGCAAGTTTGAGTCTTATTCTACTATTACTATTCTCAGGTTTTTTAACAATAAGCGTACCAAGTGAGCTCAATTTATTGAAACTATATTTTAAGCTGGATTATAATATAGTATTTTAGCATTAATTGGAGTATGCCTAATTTAAATTTTTAATTGCGTATTTGAAATATCATAGAAATGACCACATAAACAGATAAACTATGGAAAAAAGATTAGTAGCTGGCAAAGACTAGCTAGAAAATTGAGATTTGCAATGTCACCTGTAGCATCGATTAGAGGTACATAATAGTGCATCCAAATCCCCATATCGCTCGGCTACTGAGATATAATATTTTTATGTTGTACATGGACCATATAATGAATGTAATACGATAGATGTAAGAAAGTTTTACTTTAAAACTTCAAGAGGTATTTGAATAATTTTCTCTATGTTCAGTTAGTGAACTTGGCTCGGTTTTATTGAGAAAGATACAGTAGTTTTATGTGATATTTAACAAACATGAATAATATCGCAATAAATTCAAGATTTTCATGCACAGTGGCAAGTTTTATTGGTATCAAAGCCATATTTTAAAATAATAGTTATCCACCAGTCAGCATTTTCATGGACTAACCATTTATAACAAACGTTATTTGTTTGAGTATGTAGTTGCATTATATTATTTATTAGAAAATATAAGCCTCCATTATTATTATTTACAGGAATTGAGATGTGATTCTTCATTCTGTTAATATTTTATCTAAACTCGTATTCAAGACAGTGCTGAAGCAATTATTATATCAAGGATTTTGAAGCTTTTGAAAGCTCATATTCTCTAAATGGTTTCAGATAATAACGTGCGGCATATTAATATGAATAGCCTACTTGAAACGCAAACTATGTTGTTATTTAAAACACAGCTCTCGTGTCATATATTATTTCCACTGTATAACGACATCAATACTGTGTTGCCCCTTTCACTTTTTACGTACTTCCATCTATTTCCAATTATCCAAAAAACCTCCTACGCTTTTTCTTCGAAACACACATAGGTAGAAGTTGCCTTTCTTGGCATTACAACCACTACGGAATTGATACCGTAGTGGTTGTAATGCCAAGAAAACGATCTCAACCAGCTAATGAATAGTAAATAGTTGTTCTCTCCAATTTGGAGAAGCGGAGCAGAAAGTTGGAAACTAACACACGAAATTATAAGTTATTGCTGCCTGCTTATTTCACAAAATGGGAATAAGGCACAATTTACATAAAATGGAAAACGATCGCACCATTCGTTACATTCAGCAAAGTATGATCTTACATTTGAATTAAGTTTATTTGACAACTTTAGTTCCATTCTTAAGAAAGCAGTGGGCATTTATAACGCAATTTGTAAAGCGTCGGATAACGTTACAATCTTACTTAGTCTTGGTGTCGTAAAATAAGAAAGTAAGGTGTAAGCCTGTTTGTTCCATTTTTTCCAAGATATGATTAGCAGCCACCTCAAACTATTGTTTCACTTGAATTGTTCAAGAACCTTTCAGGCGATGCAATGGATCTTGTTAATTCTTGAAATAATAAGTTTTTTCACCAGTCAGAGAATTTCATCCTATGAAAGCCAGAATTATTTTTGTTTCCTAGTGTGTGTTACTTTCAATCTACTTTTTTTATAGACAATGCGCATGCTCCCACACAGCTCAAAAAATTCAGTTTCTGAAGCAAAATAACATCTAATTGCTGGACCATCCTCCATAAAGAACGAACTTGGTCAAAGGTTCCAGTTTCCAGAAGATGTATACAATGTTGATAATAAAGAATAATCTCCGTTAAATTAGTGTGAAATCCACTGTTCTAGTAATCAAAATTTTATTAGGTTTCGCAATAATTGCAAATCCAAAGACCAATTTGTAGCGGATTAGTACAAAGTCAGAACTAGAGTATAAAGAAAAGCTGTTACTCGGTGCTAATGGCGTTAGCTTGTTTAATTGAGATTCAGTTACAGGTCAAAACAGTGCATGTGCGAGAAAGTATAGGATTTTTACGATAAAAAGACGATTATGTCATTTTCAGTTACTTTTCTGCTTATCAGAATAAATAATAATTTACCAACCGTAAATACAATTAATCCTTAACAGCCAGGGCCATTTACAGCTAACGGGTTGGCAAAACCTCAAGACGTTGTCAGATCACCTGGTAGAATTCCCCAGTTTGTTTTAACGTTTATTGACATTCGACCATCGTCTAATATTTACAAGTTTTTTCGGTGCTTTTAAATTAATTGTTTCTTTAATATTAAAAAAACAGTTATTTCCATAACTTATTATTCAGGCAAATCTGCAGTGTGTAGTTAATAAAATACCGAATCAGCTGAATAGTAAATGTCAAGAGATGGTAATATCTTTGTTAAGCTATTTTGAACGAGAATGCCAAAATGGGGCCCGCTTCTTTCGCTTACTGCTGTAAGAAATAGTATTCGCTATTTGTATTCATTATTATTAACTATTATTATAATTGTCACATATTTAAATGTAAGTGATTGAATGGTTTTGATGTGTAAGTCAAGAAAAAAAATACAGCTTGGCAACATCACAATATTTTGTTTTGCAACGTCATCGTCTGTTTATCGTAAATAAACTATAGCTCTATCAGATACAAAGCAAAATGTTGCCGAAAAAATCTTTTTCTCTTGTGATACTATATATGAATTCATATTGAAAATATTAAAAAGTATTATTTTATATCATTATATATCATATTATTGGCTATTTAGTCTTAGACTATGACTTTTAATAAAGCATAGCAAGCTACAAACTTTATTGGGGAGACTCTGTACATAAAATTCAGAGACAGGTAAATTTTTCCAGTCATTAATTATTGTATCCCTCTCTTATTGGATAGAACTGATAGAAGATCGTTTTCACATTTATATAACAAAAATACATCCCTAATGGGTTTTCGTTGTAGATATTCACTTTCAGTTACATTTCGAAAGAGTTTTATAGCCACACAAAACCGTATAAATATTTATATATATGCTAAAATGTCTATAAAGTTTCAAATTAAATTACTTTCTTCTCCTTGTTTTTTTTATCTCGTTGCTGGGAATTTTTTTTATGTTTGTTTAAGTTTTCAATTCCATTTCATTAGATATTAATGCAACCTAGTCTAAAAGGAGGAAGTTTTTTAATGCAATTGAGGTAAACTTAATTTGTATTCTTTTATAACTTTTTGTTATGCTTTACATTGTATTGATTACCGAAAGAAACGACGCCTTCAAAATCTCTGTGAAGAAATATAACGAACGAAAGCTGCATTGTTTTTTTTGAGTGGAATATGTATATCAGACCAGTGTTGTTAAAAAAAAAATACTGCAGTTTGCTTTGGACAATTATATTGAAAATACCATTCCTATTGTTGAATGATGAATTTTTATAGTCAAAGCAAAACAGTATAAGAATCAAAAACAGATCTCTAATTTTATACATCGTCTTCAAAGGAAGTCAATGAAAACGGAGAGTGGGGACGTCCAAACACTAGTCTCTCGCATCTTCAGGTGAGATTCAGACTACAAATATTCTCCAAAACTGAACAAACTGTATTCATTAGGGTAGCATGTCCTGGAATAACAACCCTCACTTCTTTCTGATCCTGTTGTCTAATTTTTTGAGTACCCAGTCAAAGTCCTGTCCTGCCTCCACGAGTTCTTTTTTGTTTTTAAATTTCAATCCAATTTCTAGCTACGTCTCTTTGTTCATATTTTCTAATCCAGGCGCTGAAGCTTTGTTATATTTTTTCATGGGGATTTATATTTTATTCAGGTTTCATTTACAAGGACTTTTTCATTTTTTTTTGCAGCTTCGTTATGATCGAAGTTATTGTCAGCAGTTCTGTAGTTTATTACTTGATTTTGTTATCCCATGTAGCTGGATCCTTTTTTTAAATTTATATCCAAACTATAATGACTCAAAAAGAATGTATAATACAGTAATATGTATATTTACCCCTTTTGTTGAAAAATATGTGCTATAAAAGATTTCCTCTTTCCAAAAAATATATCTGGTAGAAAATACATTTATATTTTGTCTCTAACACGCGAATTTTAAAATGCAACGCTTTTTCCGTATGAAAATGAGTAAACAGTGTAAACTTCTGAATTATTTATTCTTGTTAAGTAATCCCCATAGATACCTCGATGTAGTCGTTTAAAGTTGCCAGCACTGGGAATTTACATTTTTGTTGTTGGTGTTGTGATGTTTTTCACGTCAATTAAAATGAAGAACCCATTAGCATCTATTTCGAATTGAATTAATTATCTTTTGTACAAAACGGAAACTCCAAATAATGCAGGCAATTTTGAATGGGATAATGTATTGGTACAATTTTCTCATTATATTGAAAGTTCGAACTCATAGTTTTGTTTTGTTTTTTTGCTATTAATAAAATTTCATGACATATAAAGGAATAATGAAATGACCGGAATATATTTTGTATATGGTTTGACAAATGAGATTTTACTGAAGGTTAAACGCTTTTACGATACAAAACGTCCACAAGGACTCGAATGGAACGTATTCAAATATTCCTGCATGCTTTGAAAGCTTCAGGAATATTCCGGTATATTTAAAACGTACATATAATAAATGAAATGGGAATTGCAGTAAGAATAGCTAGAGCTAGAGCTCGCTTTTTTTTATTTTGAAATTTTTTGCGCATCAACCCCTAGGGTTATCAGCGCCCAACAATAAATGAACATAAAATTTATATACATTGATATACATAATAGGATTTTCAAATTTTATACGATAAGTAAACCGCTTTCAGGAAAAGTAACAATTTTTTACCGTCACAGTTTTCACCTATAATGTCTGTGATTTTATTTGGTAAATTATACAGCGTTCTTTGATAAGCAGAACGGGTACACTCCACTAGCACATGCACTACCGACACGAGCCTGACATGTTTCACATATGGGTGCCGCAGAATAAGACATCAGGGGCTGTATTCTTGACTGTGGGAGTAGAGCTTTCCGAGAGAACACATATTTTGTCTTTATTTTGCCTGGCTACTCTGTCACTGTAGTGACAAAGACAAAATATCTGTTCTCTCGGGAATCTTCACTCCCTCAATCAAGAATTCAACCCCAGGTGGCCGTGGGAGAAGCGAGTGTGTCCAATTCTGAGTCAAGTTAATATTATTTGATCTCTCCTTTTGGCTGGTAGGAATTTCCAGGCAGCTACACTTTTCTTAACTCAATTCTCAATTTGGATTGAGATCGAGACCAGCAGTTTTGCCAGTACTTGATGACTAACTGTTTTATTACGACCAATAGTGACATTTTTGCATTTAAATAGGTTCCTAAAACATTCTTTGATGATGAGAAAATTGTTACTAATTAATGTACAATATGTGACTTAACGATTGTCCCATGGAAATATCGTGTTGTAGTCACGTGACCAAAAAATGCACCGCTGTTAAATTTCATACGGACACCCGATGTAGTCCAAAAAGATACTGAAATATTTATACTTACACAATATTCTTTATCATTACGTCTTCTACAGCTGAAGAATTGTTCTGAAGGTGGCCTAAAATCTGAAAGTGAAAAAAGGGTATAAACAATTTATTTTTATTGAATTTTTTAAACTGAAAAGCAGATTCTAATAGCCCTTTCCGCAGTCACTACCATCTTAATATTCAATTCATTTCATAGAGTCGATGCCTTCAAAGTTTCCGACAATTTTGCAAAGCAATCAAGCATCACAGTTTCCATCAATTTATTATGAATTTTGTTTTATGAAGGGTCATAGAAAAAAAAAAGTAATTTCCGCTAAACAAAGCTTGGGTGATATCCATATTCGCAAAATTAAAAGAAAAAAGCATATTTCTTACATTCCTCGATAACTTTTTCAATCCTTTGTTGGCTTTGTTAACATAGATTGTTTTTATTAAATACACACCGCTGTGGTAAATATAGAAATATAAAACAACCAGTTTTTTCTAGTAAAGTAAACATGTAGAACAATTGTACAAAAAATAAAAGTGGTATTCAATTCGATTCAATTCGAAAAGTATCCCGCGTTTATTTGAAAATTTGTATAAATATTTTACTTCGTTTTACATAAATGATATTTTCATTCTCCGAGCGCTGAATATTTTTGAAATTTTGTAACGTGAATTGCACAATAGTTGCAGTTTTAACTTCTGTTCTCTTTTCGAATGACTTCTTTAACTCTATTTTCAGCTTTTAAATGGACCTATACTGGAAATGCAAATATTAAAATATCTTTGGCGTTGAGTATTATACGATCAGTGGAACAAAGTGGACTG
>CAJUYH010004267.1:26001-53958 GCA_910591685.1 Galerucella tenella | reverse complement strand
TTAGATGAAACATGGGTTAATGAAGGACATTGTGTAGGAAGAGTTTGGAAAGACAAAAATATAAAATCATCCCATCAAGCTTTTCTAGAAGGATATACTACTGGTTTTAAGGAACCTATAGGAAAAGAAAAAAGATTAATTATTTGTCATATAGGCAGTACAAACGGTTTTCTTGAGAATGGTTTACTCTTATTTGAATAAAAAAAACCGTTGATTATCACGAAGAAATGAATGGAGACGTGTTTGAGGAATATTTTGAACAGATGATTCAATTCATACCAAAAGGATCGGTTATTGTAATGGACAATGCAAGTTACCACTCCATATTACTTGAACCTTTACCAACCACTAAATGGAAAAAGGATGAAATTGCAAAATGGTTATCTTCTAAAAATTTAGCCTTTGAAAATACAATGCTGAGGGCAGAATTGTTAACTATTGCTAAAAAACATAAGCAAAATTATAAAAAATATAATATTGAGGAGATAGCCAAAAAACGAGAAATTGAAATCCTTCGTTTACCACCCTACCATTGTGAGCTAAATCCGATAGAATTGATATGGGCTCAAGTTAAAGGTTATGTTGCCAGAAATAACACTACTTTTAAATTATCAGATGTTAAAAATCTCTTCAATAAGGCAATATCTGAAGTAACAGGTGAAAATTGGCAAAAATGTATTAGACACGTTACAGAAATAGAAAAAAAAATGTGGGAGCTAGATAACATAATTGATATTACTATAGAGCCCATTGTAATTTCTCTAGAATCAGATGGTGAATCTTCTGACACAGAGTGCGAGGAACCATAACTTTAAAATTATTAATTTATGTACTTTAATTTTATTTTTAGATTTTTATTTTTTAAGATTTATTATTGTCGTATTTTTTGCATGTTGCTCGTCAAATTTTATCCTTGCGGTTGGTTTTTTTTTCTCATATACCTACTTAATTGTTTTTTAGCTCCTCATGTTAATTTATAAATAATTGTAATTATCTGTACATATTATATACATATTTTGTAAATAAACATATGCCTAAAACAAAATGCCTAAAATAATATTGACTTTTTCTTCATTTTACCCAAATTAAATTACTACTTACGAATTATGTTTATCTATCTAAAATTGGTAATCTAGGTATAAATAACTAAAACAAATTAAATATTTCTATTTCCATATTAATTTAATTTTGAAAACGCACGTCTATGGTTTACTGCCTTTAACACTGATAACTGCAAAACGTTTCTGGGAATTTACTCTCTCTTGATTTTCAAATACAGTGGGGCCATCGGTTATGTTTTGATGGACCTTTGGTACTTTTGGGTTTGCGCATGTCAAAACATGTTTTATGATGGATATAATCTGTCTTTAAATTGGAAGTGGCATGCTTCATCAGATCTTTGGTTTCAAGATACGTTTAAAATGGTCGATCGTGAAGACGAAAGTGGGTGACACATAGAAAATATCGGCCAAATATCACTTGTAGAAACACGATTATTTTTTCCATACTCTGTGCCAGATACGTTCCAGCAGCAATTGTTGGGTAAAAGTGAACAAATTATAGGCAGAGATACCTTACATAAATAAGTGACAAGACATAAAGTGGACTGACGTTTCCCGGATTGAGAGCTGGTTGAAAAGTAGAGGATAAACAGAAGCAGGAGTGTATAATAAGAGATGTATGATATACTTTATTGTAAAAGAATGAATAAATGCAGGATTAGCACTGATAGGAGGAAGATGTTAACCAGGCAGTCCTTGCTGCTTTGAACAGTCGCTAGACTGGTAGAGGAACGTCAGGAAGAACTAAATGTATTGTCAGATTTTACTGAAGTAACATTAGTGTGGGTGACAATATTTCTGAAAACGAACAAGCTGCTGAATTGGCGATAAAAATTTTATCAACAATATAATAATTATGTTGATTTATAGTTGATACCTTTTAAAACAGGTAAACAGTAATCTCTTTATACATGTGTTGAACGGATCGAAGAATAACGAAATTGGTTAAAAATAATAACTGGTTCAACGTGTCACATGAGCAAAATATAACCAGCATAAAATGGGGCATTGTAATGAAGTCCCCAATTATTGTGCTACATGGAGATCGAGTCCGTTACTCACATTTTATCTGACTGTGACTCAAGAAAATAAAGCACGATATACTTTATAGGTATAAATTAAGTTGAACATATATTATAAATGACTACTATTACAAATCTAAATATTCAACTTACAGAGCACCTGGAGCGTTATAGCATCATGTACAGATCGTGACAGCGCCTCGTTACTCGCTTGACATGTGTATATTATGCCATTCATTTGTTCAGTCACATTAATTTTCATTTCAATGGTAGATACGGTACCCCCGTGAAGACCAGGTTTAGTAGAGTTAACCAATCCAAGTACTGGAATACCCTGTTTCCACCATGATAGTTTCGCTGGTGGATTGCTGGAACTCGAGTCGCAGATTAATGTACCTTCTTCGTTCGGTTTCAAATCTTCAGGTTCTTGATGAATTTTGACATGATCGGGAGGAACTGAAAATAAATTGAAAAACTCTCAATCTATTGGTGATTAATTTATTCAACTGATTTCCGATAATACTTTATTATATTTTATGATACTGTGAATATCTTCACACTAGTAAATTTATTAACAGAGAACTGTAAATAATTGCATGCGCAAGCAGAAATAAGTAGCCATTGAACAATGTAAATATCAGTAATTATTAGATGTTAACAGTTGATGGGCAACTGTGCTTAGCATTGCCAATGATTTCGGAAAAAGTCCATGGCCACTGCAATGCCGATGACTGTATACGCCAGTTCTACACATATTAGCTTTGTTGGCGTTGACATTCAATTACATGTTCATTATGTGGCGTCAATACATTGGTAAGGATTGGCTCATTTTCAGTTTTGTTTCTGTCATAGCCTACGACAACAAGTCTGATATAGAAATTCCTGTATTAATATTTATATTGACCATTGGCTTCTTCAATATTGCATTGTTTTGGCACAGCTAGCACTTTCTCATTATTCAATCGTTGTTGGAGCCAGCGTTGGGTCCCATATGTCGGTCTTTCATAGATAATCCTAGCCATGAATTGTAGACTCACATGAGCAAGTAGAGCCAACTTTAAAGCTTCGATTCTTAAGTTTTCCACAGAAAAGCTTGTAACTCTTCGTTAAACATAAATATTTATTAATATACTTACAATATACACTCATGTTAAGAGATTCGATCAATGGTATTTCAGTGGCAGAATTGGCAGCTTCGCATTTGTACACTGCTCCGTTATCGGTAATATTGGTCAGAATAGAAACCTCTGCAGTTATAACTTTGTCACTAGTTCTTATTGTCGAGTGGATTTTCTTGTCGTTTTTATACCATGTGATTGTGGCTAATGGGTTTCCTCCGGAAGACGTACACGAAATTTTTTGAATCGTACCAGCTGGAATATGTGAATCTTTTGTGAAACCTTGAATAACCGGGTGACCAGGTGGATCTGAAATAGTTAAGTTATTTTTAAACAAAAGAGGTTAATATAATGACACTTCACTATAAATGCTTTTAAAAATCCAACTATAAATACTTACACACATTATATCGAACATATTTAACTATCCAATTGTTTCAACCCTTACAATGTGGAACTGCATTTAATTAAGTAAGTAAAACCGAACATAATTAAAAATAATACAATCGGAAGGCAATTGTAGACTTGAAATGTTGTCAAAATGGATTAAATTTTGGTAGTTGGTTTCCTCAATTTGTTTGGTGATAATTGATTCAATTGCTTTTTTGTATTTGTTCCCAGCTAACATTTTGTCGATCATGTTGTAAGTGTAACCGTTTGATATTGGAATTTCTTCAATAATCACAATTTCTTCCACAGTGGAATTGTGAGGGCGCGAGCCAATAAGCCAGCTAAGTGACGATCTCCTTCGAAGGAAGCCAATGAGAACAAAGAGTAGACTATAACTATGAATGAACAACTGACTTTTAGATTGTTTAATTGTGTTTTATTGAAATACAGCAACACAACATCAAATCCTTGAGCAATAGATCAAAACACCATGACGTGATATATAATCGATTCCATGTCTTTGATAGTTGTTGAAATGATTTTATACTAGTTCTTCTGATGATGCGAACTTATGTTCGTGAAACCGGTCAAGGACCAAATTATTATAACTTGTTTAATTATATTCGGCTTTACTTACTTCATATTTAACTATGGTAAAAGCATAACTTATAACTCCAAAGTATACGTACATAGAACGTTGACATTATGAGTGGATACCGTAGTTTCGGTCAGTTGCATATTAAACGCCTGACAATTAGCAACTAAGAACTTGCTATGAGGTTCAATAACAACAGTAATATTGGAAGTCGTTATCCATCCACCTTCAGGTGAAATAATTTGTCTTGACGTGGCGTTACGAATACTTTTTCTATTAACACTCCACCTAATCTCTGCAGCTGGGTTAGAGTTGGCTGTAGTACAAGTCAGTGGTACTGGATCACCTACTCTTGCTTCGGTTGGTCCAGATATTGCTACATGATCCGGTGAAACTACAAAAATGATCGTAGAGTGAGAAAAGTCCATTAGGGAAATATAAATTAAAATTCAAAATATTATTGATGTCAGAAAGGGACCATCATTCAAAAAAAGACTGTTCTTGATAACTATAGGTGGGAACAGTTTAATTGTAAAATTAGATTATGTTTGAATTTCCCATAATAATTAACAAAAAGAATAATGAATACACCATAAGGAACCTACAAGAGATATATTATCAAGACTTACACAAAACTTTCATTTCAACTTCCGCTTTCAATGGTGATTTTGACATTACATTGCTAGCTTCACATTTATATTTGGCGTTATTATCACTAGCGTCAGCAGTGAATGTATAAACATTTTCTGATAATCTTCCTGACGTTCTGTACGCCATTCTGATTTGTTCCCCATTTTTGTACCAAATTAGTTGTGCTGGAGGGTTACCACCTCTGCTTCTGCATATAAGTCCGACAATGTGTCCCCTTCGCACTGTTTCTCCTTCTCCATATCCCTCGATATATGGCATAGCTGTAGATGAATTGAAATATTTTGATATTTATTTTTAGGATTATTGTAAATTCAAAAGTGATTTCAAATAATGCGGAGTTTTTAGTAGCTTTTTATTTATTGAAAATCACTAACCTGGTGGGTATAGAACGCTAAGCTGGACGGTAGTTCTGAAAGGGATATCTTGAGATAATGCTTCATGTCTAGCTTCACAAGTGTATTCTGCAAAGTCATCTTCAGCTGTTGGTTTGAGAGATATTCTTGAATGAGTGTCATATCGTGTCACACGTTTGTCTTTGTTTTGTCCAAGGACCTCGATAACTTGGTCCTCACGATTTGCTACATAAATAAAAAATTTCGATGAATATTTTTCAGTAAAATATGTGGCAAGAGTTATTGACTTGTACACGCCTTTCAAGTGTCTTGCTAAAGCATATGAATTTATAACTTTTAAGTTATGGAGAAGATATGGTGGAAAGTAATGTTAAGGATAACGTAAAACAAAAAAATACTTACGTATATTGACCTCCACGTTGCCTCTGTACCAAACAATTTTGGCTGCAGGTTTCGCGTTTTTGACTCTACATTCCAAAGCGAATTCTTGATTCTCTTTTATTTCTATCTTCGAGTTGTGAGCATGGTCCAGTATTTCTACCGACGATGGAGGTGCTGAAATAAACAGAATTTTTAAATAAAAGCCCTTTTAGAAAACTTTAAATGAATTGGAGAGTAAGATTTAGATTTTGAAGAATTTAGAATCATTGAAAATTTAAGGCTTATAAATTAAATTTAGTAGTGAACTGTGTCTTTTATTTAACGCGAAATGTCTTGCTTTTATTTTCCCTTGACTATATAGTAACAAGTTTTGCCCTGGAAATATCATAAAAATTTTTTGTAGTGATTTATATCCTCACGATGCACATCAAGGAAGGAACATAAAAACTTCCTAATGAATCAGTTTATAGAGATTCCAAAAAAACGATTTAATTTTAATAATATATTACTTCAAAAACTCTACTTGGTTTAAGAGCAAAACTTTTAGAACTTATCTTCAGATATATTCTATGGTCATACTTGATAGGATTACGTCCAAAATATACAGGCTGGGAAAGTGAAACACTTGAACTGCGAAATGAGTTGATAAAAAGGTGAAAAAAAACAATTAACTAATGTATGCCAAAGAGAGTTTAGATTTTGATATCTTAGTACATGTTAAGAACAGTGGTATATACAGTGCTACTCAAAAGTCTCCTCCCCCCTCGTATCTTTTGAACGGCTACACGTACATTAATAAAATTTGGAGGGTGAAAATAAAATGTTGTAAAGGACCCCGCGCTTTTCTTATGACAAAGTGGCGTTCCGTCAAATGTTATGAATTTTGGATATGATGTTGTACTCGACTTCTTGACCAAAAGTGTCCATGGGACCAATTCAATCCTATGTCTAGTTTCCGATATACAGGGTATTAAAGTTGAAAAATCCTTGTTTTTCGTGACCACATAATTTTATTATTAACAAATAAATATTCATTTTCAATTGATAGTACCATTGATATGTTCTAGTTTATCGTAAACTTACACATAAATAGTTCAAAATGTCAACATATACAGAGTGGGACTCAATTATACAAGGACGAATTTTTGGAATTCTAAGAAATTTTTATATTGAATGAAAACAAGGTCAGAAATAAAAATTAACTTCATATTCAATGTTCTGACATCAAATATACTAGTTCTAGAGGTATTCCATACAGGGTGATTCTTAAGGCAGCTTAAAATTAGTTTTTTTCTATATGAAATAAATAAGTCACACCATGTATTTTAAAATTAGTTTTTGATGTTTAAAACGTATTGGTTACCTAGATATTAGTACTTTTCTTAAATTACAGGGTGATTTGCACATATATCTTATTATTTAACGAACAAAAATTAGAAAAAATACACTTTTTCTGAATCACCCTGTATTTTATAATTAGATCCGTCAAAATGTTTGATTTATTTTGTTTTGTAATAAGCTTAAAATGGTAAATGAGCTGAATAGATTTCATAATCTTACTATGACCAGTTTTTCAGAAACAGGGTCCTAAGTGTGGAAGAGGTATCGATTAAAGTTAACTTTATGGAAAAACCAGGTTTTCATGATTTGATAATTGCTCTGTTCTGTCGGTTCTGTCAACAATTTGGCATTTTTAACCTTAATTAATTATATTGTGAATATTTTGATTGCTTTTACTTTGTTTTCTTTGAATTTTGCAAACGATATCCTAGATATTTTTGAGGAACTTTCAACCGAAGAAGAAGAAGATGCTATGAATATTGTTGAAGGCCCTCGGCAACAAAGGATATTTAGGAATCGTCTGGACCATTTCACTTTGTGGAACGAAACAGAACTACACTAATGATAGAAGATATTCAATTTCCTCATTGGAAAAGTTTATGGCTCGTCTATCCATCCAGACAGGAACAAATAAAATAAAAATTAGACAACTAGTTGTCAAATTTTTTCTGTTGTGTCAGTTAGGGATAAAAATTAATTTCTACCTATTTTTTCTTGACAACGGTAGCTGGAACGCTACCGAAACGTTGAAATAAAGAATTTAAAAATATTGTGGTTTAATTTCCCAAGAAATTTAAAAAAAGAATGAATAATATACCACAAGGAACATACAGAAGATATTTCTAAATATGATTTTCAATGTCCTCTGTAGTGTCTATTAGCAAGTTTGGGCCTTGAGCCTCTACCTACTTATTTTCCACATTAAACTCAATGGAGAAAACGGCTCGGATAAAATTAGTTTAGGTCCAAAAAGGACTACCCAATTTTCAAATAAACATATTCGTTAATTTCTGATTTACAGAGCCTGTACAAAAAATCTTGGGACACCCTGAACTAGCTATTTCCCATTCTTCAGGAATATTTTCGCTTATAAATTGGTATAAATAATAAATGTACTCATCAATTGTATTATTTTTTTAGTGTTAAAACGACTATATAAATAAATAAATAGATAATTCGTAATATATTACGATGAAACATAATTTTCACATAAAGGTAATTGGAATAATTGTAACTTTCATTAAAAAATCGTGTACTCCTGCCAATTTTATTCCACTCGTCGTATTTCACGTCTAATGCACGTATCTTGTTTTCAATTTGAAAACCTTTCAAGTCTGTTTATTCACATTCTCGCATTTGAAACAGTAATGTAAAGTATTTTTTTCCATTCAAATTCTCCTTTCACCTTTTTTATTTACATATTCACAGTTGAAAGGATTCGAAATGTATATACTATACAAAATGTAACGAGCTCATTATACAAATACTGTAATTATAATGAAAATGTTTACCATGTAAGAAACATTTAAAATAAATCACTCTTTTCCACAAACATTTCAGTAAATAATATATTTTCACGATAATTTCTAGGCTTTTTCTTCAAAATATTTTATATTATTATGGGAAAAATTCTTTTGGGAATTTTAAAGTAATGAGTCTGCAACAAAAAATTTCTATAGCGTAATTAGAGCTACATTTAAAAATATATTAATTCAAAAATTCAAATTTCTAAAGCCATGTCCACACCAAACAAACACAGAGGAACATTTTATTGCTGGTTGCCGCTACGTGTTTATGGAAACGGAAACAACAGCAAAAGTTCCGTAAACATTCTGTCTACACCAAAGTAACTCATTCTTGAGAATGTTTTGTTGTGTTGCTGCAACAGGAACGTTGTGTCTACACCAGTTCAGTGTGATCCTAGTTTCTAAACAATGTGGTGCGACGAAGATTTACAGGCAGCAGCAGCAGCAGTTGCAATTGTAATTATTTTACAAAAACAGGAAAAACGAGTCCGTAAATGTTGGACTAGACGAGTCTTTTAGACAGAAATTCCCATGGTGTCATATGTCTTCTAAGTTCATTAAAGATGATATAATGATATAATATCGGAATGTATTGGAAATGGATATGTAAAGAATTTTCGTCGTATGAGTAGTACTGATTTGGAATGGTTACTGCGCAAAATTTCTAGTCTACTAGAAATGGAATCCAGTGAAGTGCACGTTCCAGGAACGGTTTTTATTGGGATAGCGCGTTTTTTTCGCTTATATTGGAAATGTTGTCACTATTATCGCATATTTAACGTTTTCTTTACTGACATTGATGTATTTGTGCGATATCAATGACTTCTCCAGTCCAGAGTTATGCTATCAGAGCTTCTGGACGGATCACATAAACTACTACTAACTTCTCGTGAAAAATATGTTTTTATGTGAGTACAGTCCCAATAACATGGTATACAATTTTTGCATAACATTTATATTACACCTACAACCATTGTTAACACAAAACGTTATGTTTTATGATCTTATATCAACTTGTTGTGGCATTTTTATTGTCATTATGTTCCGCTGCTGTGCGGGTTTTCAAACCTTTGCAGCTACTCCGAAAATCATCTCACGTTCATTGCTGTCATACTTAATACTTACCAGAGTGCATCTGGTCAGTATAAAACTGGATCTCTAGTTAGACAGGATTGGTGTCGAACATTTAGGGTGGAATTTCAGCAGTTAAAATAGAAGTATCGAAAAGATAAAAAGAAATTCTGTTTGAAATCCAAAAAGATGTAGAATTCAATTACTATGTATCCCTAAATAGGACCAAAGCTTTTGCAGAATTTCACAGAAGACCACATGACGAAACTCAAAAACTATACACGGGGTAATGTTGGACCTGAATCTTTCTGCAAATGATGATCTCTATACTAACCACAGTGATGACATGACTAAAAGGCGTTTAACAAGAATAAAAAGTTAAAAAAATATCACAAATGTGTACAAAAAAAAGTAAAACGTACTTCTACTTAGTAAGATTGTCAAAATATAAATATTATATTGATATATTCTAATTGTCGAAATAAAAATATATTGATATATATTCTAAAGATTTGTACTTTTATGGAAAAGAATAATTAAGACAACACAATGTTCACTTCAACAGGTTTTATTTTGGAAACAAATATTTTGCTGTTTATCACAAAATTGTTGAGTGTACCTGATAACAGTAGTTGTCTCCTTCGCGTGGGTAATTTTATGTTTTAACAGGTGGTTTTAGTTTGTTTTTAAATGTATACATGTCAGCGCTGACGGCAATGTATTCAAACACAGAAATCAGATGGCTGTAAATCAATGTATATAGTAAACCTATTTAAAGCCGTTCTGCTCTTAAAATTTGTAGTACAGAGTGAACACTGCAATATATCGATTTTTAAACAAAAAAGAAATACTTTTACGAACTAGTTATCTGTCAAATATCGATGTCCTCTTCGGTATATCGACCAACTCGTCAACGAATCCTTAAGATCCTCAACTTACAACGACCAACATTGACAGCAGGTAATTCTTCTAGAAGTTGCGTCAACTGGATACTTGTGGCTAGAGGTTTATTTTTACAGTATTCTTGGCACGCAACTTCCCAATATAAAACTTGTTTATTTAATATCTGTTGTAAAATAAATTAGGGAAAGTTTATTGTGTAATAGGAATAAATTATCTTCAATCATATTTTCTAGGAATAATTACTGGTTTGGTTGTATAAAATTGGAAAAATGTAATGATAATATAGTGAATGTTCAGTTGGCTTAAGTGTTCAATGACATTTTTGTATCATTTCCAATATTTTCTTATTTAATTCCAGGAGCTTAGTGCCCATCTACATGGTCACTAGTTTAACTGGAGGATTTTGAGTAGTTCTAATGGTTGTATTAGTTCCTCACCAGAGTTCTGCTGTCCGAGTACTTATAAGTTCTCACAAACTTTTCCAATTTTGTGTAGATGTTTCCTCAGGGTACAATGTCCAGTTATCTTGTTGATAGCTGTCTTTATTCAAGTGCCTTGTTGGCGTCCGTTCCTTCTTTCTACTGAAAAGATACTTTTACTGAAGACATCTTTCAGTGTTTGCCTGGGCTCATTTACATATATTTTTATTTATTTTACCATTAGGAAGAGCATATCATTTTGAGGCTCTGTGCAAAAAATTAGACGTCAGCGAGACTCCTAAGTCGCCTAAAAAAATTATAAACATTAAGCAGCGCTTCTCTCCGAATTACAGGCGTGACGTCATCGCATATGAAATCTCTCCCAGAGAGCGGGTACCGCGCTGATCGGTTGTCGGTTAGATGACTACTTAGCTAGTAACAGTATTTTGCTTGCTTATATGCTTATATTTTTTATTTTACGTTTTAGCAAACTCTAAACAGTGTTGTGTTTGTGAAATAAGAACGTTTAGAAATAATTTAAACTATTCGATACAATGGACCAGAACCAGAGTAAAAAAAGCAATAAATATTGTGCGGTTCAAGAATATAAAAGTACCACGATTAAAACATCTAACAAAACATTTATTTTTATTAATAAGGAAGCAAAAAAAACGAAAGCAATGGCAGAAACGCACAAAAAGACTCAGAGCATTCACTGATAAGTCAACATACTTTGTTTGTGTATTTTGAAGATCTCATTTTCCTTTAATCAGAATCGTTATAAATTACCTTATAAAATACGTTGTGAAGTTGAGAGGGTTATTGAAAACCACACGCTTGTATTAATCTAATTTTTTTCAATACGTAGATAATATTGTTCTTATAACTTGTGGTGGTATTAATGTTCAAAATTATTAAATAAAATATTGGGTCAGTTCTTTACAAATTAAATTTTATTAAATACTGCTTTTTACATAAAAACAGGTAATCTTTTTCAGTAGATCATCAACAAAACTGGCGTATATTATGTGTTTTAAAAGAAATTATTTTATTTGATTCAAACTCTGGATTAGCTCTAACAAATATCGCTTTTTTACCAGTGAGGTGCATGTGCATTTGAATCTGATGTAAACATTTGGAACTAATATTACCTGCTTCATCAAAATACGTTTTTCTTGTTCTTTTCAACATTGGTGATTTAACTTCCACTTCACACTCATCATAAATAGCATTTGGAGAAGCTCCTTTAATTGGGCAGTCTGCAGTTAAAAAAATTGCAAGTTTTTACTGAGTAACCTGTAGCGTTATCTCCGCAACTTTGTCCACCAGACCAGGAATAAAATAAAACATCTGGAATCACCTTGTATATCATTTGAGAGAGCATGTATTTATGAAAATATTGACATTTTTAATCATTCTGGCCAGAAAACAGCCAAAAACGATGTGTCACATAGTATAAAATTACAATTTAATAAACTCGTGTTTTTGATTGAAAAACTCCATAATCATTAGCAAGTCCACTTCTGGAAGATTTAATGAGTCAGCTTTTTGAAAATTAGGTCCACACATTTTATTTTATTCACACAAAATTTTGTAGGATACATTCAGAAGCGTAATGTTTGTGCATATTAACTTTCATATGCGGTGACGTCACAGTCATAGTCTTTGCCCCGCTACGGTATGTTTGTTTAATTGGTTGTATTAGGAGAACGACATATTCTATTGACATGAAATTTTCAGAATCATATTTTTATCCTTAGTACTTTGTTTTACGACAGTTAAAAATGATTGAAAAATGTAAGTAAAGCGATACCGCCTATATGAGGAAATTATCAATGCGGCACCTCTCAATATAAATATGAAGAGAAACTTTCACAGCATTTTATTTTCTTCATGTCCAACAATGTTTTTTTGAGTATATTACAAGAAACATAATAATCGATTTTTTTTCAAAAGTCTATCTATTATAATTGATATTAGTGAAAGAATATTTGCGGGAAAATCCCCGGCAACCCAGTCATTCAATCAGCGTATCCATAATCAAATTTATTAGCCTGGAGGATTTGGATATCAGAGCGATATGGAGTGACCCATCCTTAGCTTGTTGCTATGGGAGGGACTTCGGAAAAAAATAAACCGCAAATTGGTCGGCTCTGGGAAATCGAGTCCGCGACTTATCGGTGGAAGTTCGATGGTAAACGTGATGAGTTTATTAACTAAAACCTTGTCGTATTACAAGTTAAGGGTCGGTAATTGATCCAAAATGTTATATACATGTTAATGGGTTGAATTATGAAAGAAAAGTTCCATAAAAGATTTTGTGTTTCATCTAAAAATAACGATTTCTAAATTGTATTTAAAAGCTTGAAGTTTCACACGATTATTTTCAGTTTGTAAAATTCAAGATTTTCACTTCAACTATCAAAACCATGAATCATGAAATGCTAATAACAATAGTCAAAATTTCTTGAAGAAAAAGTCAGGACTTCCTTACTGTAAGGAAATGATATTTCCGTACAGTTGTTAGTGTTCTACATAAATGATTGAAAACACATTGCTTATAAGGAATTAATTTATATTTTGAAAACATCAAGTCATTGCTGAATACATTTTTAAGATCAATTTGTTATATTTACAGTAATTTGACAGTTAGTACAATTATTGAACATTGGAGGAACACTCTTAGAACTATGAGAAACATTTTGGACAACATGCAGGGTGGTAGGGTCATTTTGTTGAATATTTTGTACTGTGAAAATTTTATTTGCCACCTCAACCTTATTGTTAAGCGATTCTTCGATATATCCTTCAGCAACGTTTGATGACTTCCATCCGCCATGCCTCTTTAAACTAGTTATGTCGGCACCAGAGTCAACCAATATTGTTGCAGAAGACCGACCAAAGCAGTGACCAGGATATTCTGTCGGTTTACCAAGTTCAAATAAGTAGCAACTATTTTGGGCATTTTTCTAAATTGATGAATTCCTACCACTTGTCTACAACCCTTTCCGCTTTGATATTTAAAGAAAAATCGGTCACTGTTCATATTTTCTGGTCTTAACGAAACATACTTTCGATAAACATTCAAGTAGAACTGATTAATTACAAATGATCTTGGTTTGTTGGTTTTCGAATCAGGTATGCTGATTAAAAGCTTAGATTCTAAGTCTTCTATATCGTGTACAGTCATTCGGACTAACTCATCCATTCTACAGGCCCCAGAAATACCAAATATTACAGCCACCTAAAAAATAAATAAAGCTATAATCTAAATAGAAATTAAAATCTTGTAAATTACCTTAATTATTAAATTTTCTTTATCTGGAGCTTCCTGGATAAATTTTTCAATTTCTTCCTTCGTTAAAATCTTAGATTTCTTTGCCCTATAACCTTGAGCTTGCCGTTTCAATAAAGAACGAAATTTTGAGTATGTAGATATATCTACATTGTGTTTAAGTGCAAGGGTTGACTTCAGCATTGAATAATTGGCCCATAATGTTGAAGATTTCATCTTTAAACAAAGGTCTAGGAAGTATGCCATTACAACATTTTCTGAGAAAGAGCTCGTATTTTTACTCATGCGATAATCCATAAAACGTCTGTATGCATTTTCGTACTTTTCTCTTGATTTCTTTGGCAATAATTCTAATGAAGCAGTATTCACTGCCTCAACCAGCTCTGGAGGAGTCCCAGGGATGGAAATTTCATCATCACTTATCATTTTACTTTCGAGAACACCAGCAATTAAATTTATAAGCGTCAAGTTTGACAATTCAACCTTAATACGTTTCCATAGTAACCCAAGTAATTTTATTAGGAATTTCAAAGCACCATTTATTTGGGAATAAAATTATCGCGTTTTTTTTAAATCAATCAATATCTGTCGAATTTTAAACGATTTGCGGAAAAATAGTATGTTTACCTCGTAGGAAAAGCCACATTCCTGGACTCTGTGTTGCTAAGTCTCGGCTTGCGCCTCGACTTAGCAATCTTCACAGTCGTCCAGGAATGTTAAGCTTTTCCTACCCAGTAAACAATGTACTATTTCTAATTTTTATTGAATAATTTTCAATAAAATTAAGATGAAGTCAAATGTTTTAGATAAAAAGCAAAACAAATGACTAGTTAGGGAAGAATAAGGATCTAATTATGTTGATTGAAGATACGACACTTAAACATTTTTGGAGTAAAAATATCAAATTTCAAGGAGTGAACTTCCAAAAAATATATGGCCGATTTTTTTTGAATCGGTCTAATTATTAATGAATAATCGAATAATTTAACATATATAGTATCCTTATTCCTTACGTAGAGTTACTAATTAAGAAATTAGTCTGCCCTTGCAATGTGGTTTGATTTTAAGGTTAATAATTAACACACAAGATGGTTGGACATTGTAGCAACATAAGAAATTATAATTGTCCAAATAATTTAAAAATTTTTTGCTTAAAAATGATAGGTACAAACCTTTCACCCTGTAGTTTATACGTAGTTATTATTAAGGAGGCTAACGATCGTTTTGCCATGTACATATACCCAGAAGCGAACGTGCAAGCTGAATTAATCTTTCAACATTCGTTCGTTCTGGCTTGTTGCAATATTCATTCTGTTGCCGTATTAATTCCGTTTAGCGGGACGGAGCGTTCTATTTTATAAAGAAATGGGACGCTTCTAATGACTTTTAGTTGTTTCTGTACGAGTTAGGAAAGCGACCATATTTTGACAATTGCTTTTGTTTATGGGTTTAAATTCAGCAACTTCGTATTTTCCATACATTTAAAAAAGAACAAAGTGAATGTGCTGAGCAAGTTTTCGAACCAATTTTGTATTTTAACTTTCCATGGAGCGAATACTCCGTTCCATATTATATTGATTATCATATATCATACGGTGATCAGATGAAAACAAAATTTTTTATAGAGGAATACACATAAATATCCATACGTAATCTGCACTTTTGTTCCATAATGGAAAATATAGCTCAAGGTTTTGAAAAACCACCTAATTTTTTCTATAGCACTGGAAAAACGTTCTACTGGACTAGGTGGTGCACTGCAGTGTGTTTATCTTGATGCTTCGATAGCTCTGGTATATCGGAACATTATTTCCCCATTTTACGACTAGTAGCATGAATAACTGAGAGAGAAGATTACCTCGTCCGCAGCCAGGGTAAAATTTGGAAACACCCTTTGTGACATCTTACAAAAGGGTCTGATCTATACAAAAAGCTGAATAGGCAAGTGGGACTTAACATCAACCCCACAAAAACCTTCTTAGCCTTCACTAAGAGAAGAAAACTCAACCTCCAAACCATTAAACTTGATGAGAGCGAGGTTGAATACAGACAAGAAATCAAGTATCTATGTTTGATTCTAGAGTTAACTCCTGTGGAACAAACACAAGAGGAAGATTATATACAAAGCAAAAATAGCTCTAGTGGTGTGCAACAATCTGACAGGGAGAGATTGGGTGGTAGCTCAAAAACTCTGAGATTGATATACACTGCCATAGTAAGAACAATTATTACTTATGGAGCCATTGCATGGAGTAGTAGAACTAGTCTGTTGACGACGAGAGAGATTCTATCCAAGAACAATGGGAACATGCCCAATGGAGGCCATGGAAATTATTCTCACACCACAGCACGTGTTGCCGAAAGAACAAGGTATGGATCTCCTCGCTTCTTAGAAATTAGAACACCTAGGACATGCCTCAAGATGGTAACCGACAGAAATATTACAATTCTTCTAAAAGTATTATTATTTGAAAACGAATTAACCCATTTACGAATAAAGAAAGCAATATGGCGAGTTTCACACAATCTTTCATCCCTTCCACAACGCATTTTTTTTTAGATAAGTGTGGTCCAATAAGGAAGATTACATCGATGAAATATAATTCAAAATTTGTGGGGAATGGATCTATAAGGCACTGCTCTGTTAGCTATTCAGTCGGAAGGCAATTGTATCTGATTATAGAGGTGTTAATATGTAAATTTGGCAGGCACATGATCCCCTATTTATCTTTCCTTTTTTGAAGATGCGATTGAAAAAACATTTCCAATTTAAATTGTGTATTCCACTGAATCAGTTATGAAAGTATGCTTTATTTTATAAAACTGCAAAATCAACCGTTAATAATGTTTTATTGGTAGAATTACGGTCCTATATGTGATTGAAATAATTGGATCGTGTGTCTGACCTTTTTTTTTTCGTTCAAATTAGTGGCAGTTCATCACGTCACAGGAGGCAGTAATTTCAACTTCATCGACTTCACTCTGGTTTGAGCCAATATTTGTCTTAGGAACCGCTTTAGTCTGTATAACTTTTCCAAGGATTGAGTACACGTGATGAAACTCCTAAATACGTTGATTCGGTTTAGTGCCTTTCACGACTACGATGCTACTCGTCGTTTTCCAACCGTAAAAAAAAAGAAAAACCACGCCGTAAAAAGATTCCATGAGATTAAATGGTTCGAGAGCTCTTGCAAGTTTTTCTTTTTTCTTTTTAAGGTTGAAAATTAATAAAGGGTTGTGTCGATTGAGCATCACTTTTGGGAAAAAGAAAAACGCTGATGTAAATTTCACGTTGAAGTTGAAGGAAGATAATATGATTTATTGGAGCTTCGAAAGTTTTTGATATTTATATACGATAATAAAAAAAGATTGCGGATAAGCAGATTTTTTTCGGAAGCTGTATTGATGGGAATATCTCAAAGGTGCTGAAACTTTATTAACTAGTTTTAGTTGAATGAATTAGCCTTTTTGCTGGGAAGATTTAAAAAAGATTAGCTAGAGGCGGATGAAATAATCAAATAGTATGGAAAAAAAACTAGAATATACCATGGATGCTAAAGACTCCGTGTTGCAATTATGATTTGACTGGCTTGGTAACTAGGATTATCCGAATTTAAACTCTACCCCGATAAGCTGGAAAACACTATTGACTCTTCATCATTTAGGAACTAGGGAAGCAACAGGACGACAATAGTAATCTAGCTCTAGATGAAATTTGTTGCCCTTCCAGAGCAGTTAGGAACCGGTTGGACAATAATTATCCAAGTAAATGGATTGGAAGGAGAGGTCCCATTGAGTGACCAATTTGGTCACCAGACTTACCGCCTCTTGATTTTTCCTGTGAGGTTTCCTTAAGTAGGTTGCTCATGAAACCGACCTTACTGATAAACATTTGGGCGCCACTAAATTTATCTGTTGAAGAAAAATTGGAAAAAAGTCAAATTATAAATCAGCTACTATTTAATTATTGTCATCTGCATGGGATTTTTTAAAATATTACTAGGGTACACTGAAGTGAAGGTAATTTTAGATACTGTGTGATAAACTAGACTTAGGTACTAATTAAATAGTACATTATTTACCGAGTAGGAAAAGCCTAACATTCCTGGAAAACTGTGAAGATTGCATTGCTTAGCAACACAAATATATTTCATTGTTTTTTCCAAATTCGCACACTGTAATATGCTGCTGTGTTAAAATCAGTTAATTTGATGCCCAAAAAAATGCAACTTCTCTGTTGACATTTCACGAGACCGTAGTATTTGTAATTTCCGCCAGATACTCGAAGTTCTTGAAAATTGTACAAATCTAATGATACAGTTTGGTGGTAGAAAAAATTATGTATATTATTCTTATAGTAGGCAACTGCAAATATCTTTACCCACGACCCCCCCTGTAATCAGTCAATAACACACTGTAAAAAAAACGCACAGCTGTAAAGTAAATCGCACGGCTTCCCTAGCAACATCTTAGCAACTGTCAATAGACGTCACCATTTTATTCAAAATTCACTATTTGGAAACATTCGATATGGCCACGTTTAACTATGAAAAGCCCAAAGGGCTAAGTATATGTATTGATTATAATTGAAAAATGGACTCTCGATTATCAATAATATATTAATAAAACGTTTCTTTAATGTGCTTCTTTCATTGGTAATAGAGTAATAGAGATGGAGTTTACCAAGCACCTCTAATTTTGTAACTGTTATTTCTTATGCTTCTTATGAAAAATACAAGTACAAGTAGGTCGTAGGTAAAGTATAGTACGTAACTCGTGTTGTATAGCATTTTACGCACTCACCGAATTACTTTTCCATTCGTGCGTAAAATGCTTCTTACCACACAAGTTACGTAATATACTATTATTCACAACCATATATGTAATGCTGTCATTACTAGCGTCATTAAGTGTCATATTACACACCTTCACCTCCCGCCCTCACTACCGCCCTCTCCTCTCGCCCTCACTACCGCACTCTCCTCTCGCCCTCACCACCACCCTCTACTCTCGCCCTCACCTCCGCCCTCTAAAATAATGTGATCGTTACCTAATATTATCTATTTTAGATGAATATTTTTTATATTTAAAATATAACATATTGATGAATATTATAATACCCATTTCTCGAGGGGTACAAACCATCAATTATTCCTTCTCGGATGGCATTTTTCCCAATTCAATATTCGCGAACTTAATATCTATTATACTTTATCTCACATTTATTTATATGGGTAACAGTTGTCAAATGTGATATTTTACGTGTGTTCAGAACGAAACAAAGATTTATTAATTTTGATCGGGATACGATGGTTGTAAATAAAATAGTATACAAACCTTGGTAGGAAATTTCATTCCTGTCACGAGATAAAAGCTAACCTCGACGCTGCGCGTCTCGGTCAACTATACCTTGGCAAGTTTATCTGAAACCGTGAAAGGAATGCAGTCGAAAACATTGCCACATTCAACTATGAAAAAGTTGAAGTACTTATTATGTAGTGATAATAATTATAAATGGGTCTTTTTATTATTAACAATATTAAAAATATGATTAAACGATAATTTTATAATGTGCTTGTTTCCTTGGATTAACATTATTTTCCAATTCATGAATATTAAAAGAAAACACTTTTCCAAATTTGTTATGGGTTTCTTAAAGCTCTGGCAACGTTGTACGAAAACCATAATGACCACACCCTCCGATTACATAATTGGTGATTTTGATCGACCAGCTGACTTCTTATTGGCAAGCGCGTGCGTATGTTCTTCCCTCTCACTTCGTCAATTGACTGATATTGATTTATCCAGTGGCGTTTCTATTGTCAGTTACCTTTGTAATTTCAGTTGTACTTGGTAAAATAGGTACCGTACGCCATTTGTACGTTTGACAGATATACGCCATGTTTTTCCTCGCCTCTTACCGACGCCGCGTAGCTCCAGATAAACTTGCCAAACTATAACTAATCTCTCGACAGTAATGAAACTCTTCCCACCTTGTTGTGTAATATACTATTCTTTAACAAATTATTTTTAAATAGCCAACTGCCAAATTGTTTCTACGAACGCTTTTTTTAATGCGCATGCCTCTGACGGTTTCTGATAGTTTCGCCTGTTCTACGAACAAATCTAATAACGAGAATTGCATGCTCATTACAGTTTAACAACTATAAAAAACAAGTTTAAATGGTAATAAGCGATTTGCTCGAATGTAAAGTGGTGAAAAGTAAAATGTATTAAATTCTCCAAAAGTTTTCCGTCTATCAGGAATCAGGATTGACAAGAAGACTTCAGTACTACGAATATGTGTACACAAACTCTTTTCATCTTCTTTATTTCTGACACAGCAATCAACTTACTTGAATCGCTAGCAGTTTTTCAAACATATCGAGCAATTTTGTATCGAACTACAAAACTAAAACATATTCTCCACTTTTCAGAAATTAGATTTGAACTCATGCTGACTACTCTCGATCGGAATTTTGATTTTCTCTTTTGGCAAACTTTGTGTTTGATCTTAAAAGTGTTCAGCAACTTATTTTTCAGCAAAGATAGAAATCCTTCTGAACTCGACAAGCGTTAAAATAAAATTACAAAAGTGCAAGCAGTAACAGTTTAAAAATTCAGGACCGTCTGGTATTACCTGAGTAAATAACAAAATAAACACATTGTAAAATGAGGTGCTTTCATTTGTTGAAAAATTCTGAAAACATTAAGTCTTAGTTTCGAACATTTGGGACCTAGACTACTTTAGACCAAGCAATAGGTAAATATTTTTGACAAACATCCTAGTAGAAAACGAATGATGCCATTTTTATTCATATATAGCGTAAAATGTACTGCAGCAATCTCAATGGAATGTACGGATAAATTGTAGATAATTCAAATACGAACAAAATGAGGGGTCGAAGCAAGTCAATGGGATAATTAGGAACCAAGAAAATCAGGAAAAACCGGATATTTAGTCATTTTTTTGAAAATTCATATCTTCGTCATTCTTCAATTGCAAGAGCTGAAACGACGACGACGCCAAGCGACGGTTAGTTTTATCGCAATTGCAATTTTAATTTTTTCATACGATAATTTTCAGCGTGTCTGGATGCGTCGCCGATTGTCCGATTTTGAATTTGGAAACGGTTTTAACGGGTTAAAATTGCAATTGAAAAATAACGAAGATATAAGTTTTCTAGAAAAATGACTAATTATACGGTTTTTCCTGATTTTCTCGGTTCCTAATCATCCGATTGACTTGCTGGACCCCTCATTCAGTTCGTATTTTAATTATCTACAATTTATTAATGCATACTATTGAAATTGCTTCCGTACATTTCACGCTATATGAAAAAAAAAACTAAAAAAAGGTTATTTTCGTTTTAAGTGTTAACAAATTACTTAACAACATTTGTGTGTCCAAAACATATCAAAATGATACTACGCAATGTCTTTTATATGATGGCATCATCCGTTTTCTACTAGGATTTTTGTCAAAAATTACTATACTCGCAGGCTCCGTTGCTTGTCCTATTATCTAGATTGAACGTTTAAAAAAATACTGTTCCTGGAAAAAAAACTTTTTCTCTACCTATCTTTTACGGTAAAAACGGTGACATTTTAAAATCGCTGCTTTACATTTTTTTTATACCACATATATGTCACCGGTACGGAGAATTATTTATACCCAACGTATAACCGTAATCTTGTGAAGAAGATAGACATTTTCCCAAACATTCGCTTTTGCTCCGTACCTTTCCAGAGATCCCTATTTTATCCTCGCGTTTAATTCAAATGATGGAACACAAAATTGTATATCGCCACAGCAGAACAGCGAACTAAGAGTTTCCAGTAATATATCCTATCTGCACCATCTCTTATCTCATGTAATATGAAGGAAACGAATTTAAATAGGAATTCTCTACAGAAGGTCCCCTATTGCTACAAAACAAGATACAATAATTTATATGCGAGGGTTTTCTGTGGAACAGTTTGGGAGAGCGGATCATATTATAATATGTGAACAGAAAACAGCTGTATGTTTACTGTTTACACTGTAAAAACTTGATATGTTTTGTCATACAAATGCACGTACAAATTGTGTTGAACAAGAAAACCCAACTGGATAATGGAAGACAGATTTCAGATCCAGAATTTTTTTTTGCTATTGGTCAGTACAGATTGACGACCAACATTTGGCAGTCTACGTCCAATGACTCCAGGTGGGTGTATATCCATTGCGCGCAAGGCATGTTCGTGCATTCTGCCGCGGTCGAACAGGGTTCGAAGCGAGCCAATTTATGCCAGGCATCAAAGGAAATTCAGTGACAATTCCGCGCGAAATGGGTGCATGTGCTACTAGGTAGTCGACATTTAAAGTGAATTAAGTCAAATCAAATGTTTGAAATGGAGAATGGAAATTGGTGTACTTCAATCCAGTTAAAATGGATCTAAAGAGTTATTATGGAATTCGAAAAACGCTTCCCAAACAGCATTGTATGTATTGAATACGTACATATTAGGTCTTATATACGTCCTGTACGTACATTACCTAAAATGTACGTATTAAGTACGTACATTGTGATTCATAAACGGTACGTACTTTTGGACACGTACCATGTACGTACTCAATATGTATCGGCAGTACATATTTTGTGATACGTATTATGTATGTATCTAATACATATCGAATAGAAGGTTAAAGATTGCATGGGCGCATGCTCAGTACAACATGTAGTTACTGGGCATCCTTGCAACCCTGTGATGGGTAGGAGTAGGTATATTATCTATAGGGTAGAACGCTAGGACCTTGGACGAACAATAATTCGTCCAATATGGTAACCAGATGTAGAGGGTATCTGTCTCGTTCGCGCTTTTTTTAGTTTGGAGTGCAATAAAAAGAAATATTTGGCGGTTTTTATCTCAATATTCCAGCCATTTGACCCACGATCACACAGACCAGCCAGCCACTTTTGTTGTTTATACACCAAGACCAGGATAAATAGTTGGTAGTTATTGACTATTTTCTATTACTTTATTCATTTATTAAAGTGACAGTTACACTAGTTTGAAGTAATATTAGATACTTATTTTAATACTAGTTTCATTATAGTTTGTAGTTTTGGGATCTTGTAAGCAGTATTTTTTTACATCCTGTTTATTTGCTGTTTATAAAGATAAGTATACCCACCTATTATTTATTAGTACATTAATCTACTAGTGAGATGTCTTATAACGTTAGTACACATTATAAAAAAGCAACTAAAGAACTTCAGATTTGTTAGTAATAATCGAAAACAGTTGGTTGAAGATTTAAATCTGCCTTTTTGTCATAATTTTTCTGTATCGTCCAATAATTTTAATAATGTCACAGAGACTTATTCACTTAAACGTATTTATTTTAGCTATTTTTCATTATCTTTTTAAGGTGCTGCTGTGAAATTTGGAAAATGCAGAGAAAATAAGGAGACGGAGCAAGAAATTGCTAGGTGGTTAAGATGGGCACCGGCCAGGGCAAAAAGGTTCAATGTACCAAATAGTAAATAGAAAATAGTAAAAATTTGTATATTATTTCAAAATAAATTAATTTTCAAGCTGTTTTTGAAGTTTTATATTTTAATCTAATCTAGTTTGGGCACATTTTAATGTGTACTCTAATTTATAAGACTATACAGTTAAACCCACAATTAAGTGTCAAGGAAATTTTTTCGAATTCCTGCTACGACAGCAACGTTATTAACATTGTGACGAATAAACTCAAATTACAACAATATCGGCGTTGCTTAAAAGGAACTCAAGAAAAGCTCCTTGAAACTCAATTGTGAGCTGTCAGCTCTGTACATGTCTGGATGATACATGCCAAGTACGAACTTCCGGTACGTACCAAGTATGTACTTTGTACAGGAAAGTAGGTACATAATACGTACCTTACATCTCATGAGTACGTATTGAATATGTATTATGTACGTACTTGTGCTGTCTGGGTTATTACCCTAATACAAATTTAATGCCTGCACATGAACTCTGTAAGATATAGAAAGGACATTTCTCTTTCTATGTTCAGAAATATCTTGAAAGGCTACTCCGTACGTCTATTCGTGGATTCTCGAGTAGTTCCGTGTGTATATTCGATAATTAGATATAGATACGGCTGAAAGGGTCTTCTCTACTTAGGTAGGTACCCCGTTTTGCTATTGTTTTTGTTGATAATTGAGTATGATTGCGTTCTGCATAGTGCATAGGTATCCTTTATTTTGATTCAAAAAATAATAGGTATTTTTTTCATTACGTTGTACTTTCAAGATATATGGTTGGAACTAATTAAATTATTTCAGATAATGGGTTTTTTCATCTATAGTTACTTTGCATTTTTTAGCTAAGTATATTAGAGTACACAAAATATTTCCTAACCACCTCCTGGCTTTTGACTTAGGTAAGGTTGAGTTCTATGTGAGTGAGCCCTTCTCGCCACCTCCACTGCGACCCCCGTTGTGCCTCACCCCTGGGGATTGCAATTCACTACACAAGCCCGTGCTTCTGTCCAAAACGTGTAGGTTTTCCTCTTCGCCCAGGTAGCTATGGCAGATCTAGCAGTGCTTTCCGCAATGCCAAAAAATGGTAGGGTCCGATAAATAGGGTCGATACCTGTTTTACTGTTTTCGCCAGTAAGTCGGCCTTCTCGTTACCTTCCACTCCTCGATGCCCCGGCACCTAGGTCAAAATTACTCTGTTTTCCTTGCCAATTAAAATTTAGTCGGTAGGAATTCAACTTACGACATTCACTACGCTTAGCCATCACACTAAGTAACAAAGCAATTAGCCTAATTCGTCTTATATTTTAAATATAAAAAATCATAGATCCTTCATAAAATGGCAGAATAAAGACATCAATACAGAACTCAGAAATGGAAATAATTGATATTTATGGCAGCTAAAAATGATAAAAACATCACAAGGTATAACATTCTGAAATTGTTTTCAAGTTAGGTAGTAGTCGTTTCTTTCTACCCGAACTAGTCCAAAGTTTTCGGGAAAAAGTCATTTTGCATTTGCATTATTTGTCGATAAAAATATTATTTACTTTGCTATTTCTTTTCTATTCCTATTTCTATCAAGTTACAGAGTACGCGTGCTATCAAGCAATAAGCGACGAAATGAAAACACCTAAAGATATATCAAAAAATAAGATGACAAATGTCTTATGGTGCCTTCTATTCCTTCGAACTTCATGTATTGCATAAGTTGATTACTACACAATTGGCGCCTTTTTTTCACCCACCACCAATGTTTTCGTTAATTTTTTTATCATTATCTTCAAAATGTTGTGAATCAAATTAAGCAACTCTCAAGTCATTCAATTAAAAGCAATACAAAACATAAACATAACCTATACATTAATATAATTTTAAAAAAGACGACAGAATTGTGGTCTAACGTAACGTCAACCCGTAGCTAACTTCTCTTTTAGGATTTGTACGTCACAGCAAATATGGCGAAATACTCAAATCATCCGAAAGTTGAAATTTCTAATCGACATAAAAACATTCAGGTTTGGAATGAGATGGCACTTGTGAACCAGACTATACGAGAAAAATCTGAAATTTACAGTAAATGTCGAACATTTTGAGAGCAGTCACCGTTTTAGGAAAGTTTATCTACCGGATTAACCCATTCTACCTATCCGTTCCAATATTTTTGTTGAAAAAAAAAGAAAGCGTTGCTTGAAAAACACCTCTCAATTAACTCCAAAGTTAATCCCATACAACGCGATCAACCATCTGAAAGGGAGGTTAGCTACAACAAATGTCAATACACAAAAAAAAAGAAAAGCAGCTTTTTTAATGATCAAATGACGAGAAAAATTGACAACCGTGTTCAAAGACCCGAGAGGGAGAAATATTTTCGTTACAATCACATTCGTTCAAGTGCGAAAAATAACACGAAGCTCGTCAATCCTAATTAGTTTTAACAAGTGGCGTACGGAATCTTTTTGTGTGCGATTCAAATTACTCACTGGGAAAACTATTTGTTTTTATTCGAGGAAATTCCGCGCGATTCCTATAACATTCACGTTTTTAACGAACCTGTAAACTTCAATGGAAGTTTTACATAGTTGCACTGAACTTTGGTAGGTTTATTTTACATCTAGTAGAGTACTAACTGTTCTTTAAATACTTTGAAGCAATTAGCGGTTAGTTGGATAGCTTAAAATTATAAATTAATTAATTATCCTTCCAGCGTTAGCTCAATAAATATTTCAACTATTCAAGACGTGAACTAACAGTTGGTTAGAAGATAATCAAAATAATCTATACACAGATATTAAACTCTAATGTGAACGTGATCGTAATCAACCAAAGTACAGAGAATGTTCTAATCAATTCCTGACACACCCAATGATCACCGGGTGCAAATACCGTAGCACCTGTCAAATTTGTTTAAAATTTCCAACAAAGTTATTTGAATTCATCGGGTTAAAGTTTGCCACTGTTAATTTTAACATGATTAACTTTGGGATATCAAAACGACATATATCTCCGAGACAAAAGCTTTCACCCTCCATCCATAGCTATCCGTTTTTCTCCAGCTGTAGAGGCGGAAGATATCCGAAACGTTACTTCAACATTGATCATCCCATTACAAAGATATTTTATTGAAAAATTAATTATTTATAGTTATTTTGTCTACAGGGACGGGTAATCTCGTAAAGGATTTGCCGCATGAGAAAGAATGTTACCGCGCGACGATCTTTTGAAAACGGCAATTTTAGTTTACGCTCGAACAACACACATAATTTTTTCTACAATTGTCCGTAAAATGACTAATTACTATATTACTGGAAGGTTGTATTTGTATTTGTGTTTTTTGGGGTGACATTCACTGAGACCTAAAAGATCTATTGTGCCCCCTTACTTCTACTCAGTTTCTGAGGAGAGTCTCAGAAACTAGTAGTTCCTTTAGTCCTATTTCCCGGAGAAATTTCAGGACGTCCGCAGGCTTCAACTTAGGCAAATGTTCCTCTTCTATCCAGTAATCTCCCAGGTGCTGTGATCTAGGATTCTGAAGTGCTGTGCAGTTGGAAAGTATGTGGATGGAGGTTTCTTCTTCCATTCCACAAAATCTGCATTCTTCTTCTTCCACTAATTTAAGCTTTTTCAGGTGCCCATTTAGGCGACAATGTCCTGTTAGGATCCCTGTTAAAACTCTTAGCGCAGTTTTACTTTGACTTATGCATTCTTTTGATCTCAACAGGTTGTAGTCACCCAGAAGAGTCTTTGATTGTATAAGCCCTACTAGATCTTTCCAATGGTCAGATCTTCTCTTGGAATGTTACTTTTCGCTCTAGATCAAAAAAGGAATCTTTCGCTTATTTAATCAAATTTGGTGGGAGTAGCCATTATGACGGGAAACAATAAATGAACGACAACTTACCAGATAATAAAAGGCTTTGCACACCGGCGTACTGAACGTCCTGGACGTTTGGAACGTTTCGGACGACCGGTACGCTTTTTCGCACATGAGGATCAGTCAGTGCAAATATGTCTTTTTCAAGACCGACCAGAAAATATACCATTTCTGGACAATTTTTCGTCCAGAAAATAACGTTTTGCCGATCTAAGCCGGAAAATGGACGCTAGGGACCGGAAAAAGATTTTTTCTACGAGCGGGCGGAAAATTGTATTTTCCACACACATTTTAGTGTGGAGAATTAATTTTCCCGCAACGTGTGGACATAATTTTCCGCACCGTGTGGAAATAATTTTCCACCTCAATATATCAAATTAATAATAAGCCGGTATATTATAGCCATTCAACAAGCAACTAAAGTCTATATAGAAAGGAC
>CAJUYH010004267.1:0-25901 GCA_910591685.1 Galerucella tenella | reverse complement strand
GATTTACGGAAGAAATGTAATTTAAAGTAAGAGATTTATCAAAAATATCATGGTGCTTCCTGTAAAGGTTTTGCATACTTAATTAGGGTTTATTACTCCTCGTACTTTTTGTACATACTTTAGCATCTGCCATAAATTTAAGTAATGCAAATAATTGTACTTTTACAATAAATTATAATATAAATAATTAGGTATTAGATTTTGACATGTTACTATTATTGTTAATAATATTTCACTTCATGTTCACTTTATCAAGAATCTAATAAAATATGTTTCTAAATAAGCTATAAGCACTTATAATCAGATAAAAATATCTCAACTTTTGATTAGTTCTGTTGACTTTCCTCACGCTCGTAGAAAAACTATTGTACATAACACTTGCGGAAAAAGTTTTTTCCGCACTCGGCTGCTTCACCGAACTCCGCTACGCGTCGTTAGGTGAACGGCAGACTCGTGCGGAAAAATTCATTTTCCGCACTTTTTAGGTAAATAGCTATTGCCGGTCCCTGACGTCCATTTTGTTTTTATTCTTCCAATCGCTCTTTTATAATACAATCTACCTTGATTTTGTTACTATGGTAACAACGTGTCGATATATTGTCGAGTGATGACAGTTCGTTGATTTTTAATTTGTCGTTTATGTCAAACTTATTATTTCATATGGTTTTAGTTTTGTTCATCACTTTGTTATATAAAGTGAAATAAAAAATTGAATGTATATCGAAGTGTCCGTCTTAAAAAAATATTGTACGTCACGCACCCGAAAATAATTGTTTTTCAGGTCTCACCAAGCTTCCAGGACTCGTCTACGGATCGCCCTGGAATCGCTTGTCTCGACCTGAAAAACACTACTTTCCGGTTTTGTAACGTAAATTACTATTCCGCCAGTTCCTTGGTGCTTCACCAGGTTTTCTGTTCCGTGGATCAACGAGTCGAGTAGTGATAGTGATGACGACTTATTGTTATAATATTCTTTAACAGAAAGAAGTGAATGGAGACATCCCATAAATAAAAAAACGGAAGAGGTTTACCATCACTTGATGCATGATCTGGAGCTGGATGAAGATAGGTTCAGAACTTATTTTAGATTAACTCCTGATTAGTTTCAAGAAGTATTGTCAATGATCGATGTTGATATCAGAAAAGCCATGGTTCTGAAGTGTCCATTGCGCATGCGCTAGGCCGTGGACGGGTTGGACGTTTGTAGAAAATCACTCGCCGAGCAATCCTCCGAAAACCGTCTCGAACGTCAAGGACGTTCGCAACGTTCTGGACGCGCGGTATGAACCGTCGCATTTGATTGCATGGGCAACGATTTATTTAGACAAAAACGTACTAAACGTCCAGGACGCTTTGTGTGATCATCAAGAAACGTTTCATTATTTATTACGTTACTTTATATTTTGTAACGGAAATGCGAAAGCGAGGCTCGGTTAAGCCCACCTTTAAATTTTGTATCCTTTATTTCGATATGCAGAGAGTCATTACTAAACATCACGGAATACATTTACCTACTTAGCTTTTCTCTTCCGTAACTGCTTTGCAATCCTGGGAAGTTCCATTAGTGCTGTAAGTTTACTTTCGGTTCGATTGCGGTTTGTTAACTACAAGTCGTCTGTTTTATTTACAGGTTCAATAAAGGGGAGTCGGTCAATCCCCGGAACATATTGATCTTCAACTGATTATTTTTTATTTATAGTAAATTATTTTGATAGTTAAATTTATTTAAAAAAGAAGTAGATATTTATAGCAGATAATTTTGGTGTTTAAAATTCGTAGTTTTGTGTGTTGAATAAACCATTCCAGAATGACGTTACTGACAGTTCGAATATATTGAGCTGGAGGACTCATGCCACATTCTTCTCAGTTTTCATTGTTTATTGGTAATCAACAGATCATTGTTAGACTTTAAATAGTAAGTTTGAAATGCGGGGAGCAAGAGAAAATTATTTAATTCAATTCAGAGACAGTTCACTGACTGCGCCATGTATTATTTGTGAAGATGTTACTATTCAACTGAAACATAAAAATATGTATGACATTTACATATCGTTTCATTATTTATTCAAAAATATTGTCGTTTGCAAGTTTATTGCAACAATTAAGAAATAATGAAACCAAATCAAGTGGTTTTAGAGTGAATTAGAAGACGTTATGTTTCCTGATGAGTGCACTTTTTAAATAATTGATCTTGCTAATCGGCAAAATTTCCTCAACTGGTCAAAGGAAAATCCTCACTAGATGAGAGAAGAACACACTAAATATCCTCAACAGGTTAATGTTTGGGAAGAGATTGTTGGAAGCCATATTATTAAGGGTAATGGCGATCATTATTTGGCAAATTTATATCCTGATCCAGAAAACCTCCAAGTTCCAGTGAATACGATATGGTTCCAGCAGGATGGAGTATTACTAACCGTACAGTAACCAAAATAACGAATTTATTCCGTTTGGCCTTTACACACTGTATGTATACTCAACATATAGTCCATTCACCGATCATGCAGATTTCGCTCTAATAACTTATTGTTGTGAAATAGACATGGGCATACAATGGAGTTACACACATACTGTTGTTCTGGAATTACGCTACGGAATCCTGAAAATTATCCTTACATTAGGATAGACTATTAAAGAACAATATACATCCCGTGTATTGTCTATTAATTGTGTAGACTAATTGAGATGGAGAAGAGAAAATCTCAAATTCAAAATAAAATCAATTCCATTTATATTCTCATTGAACTCCACATAGATATTTGGTTTGCAAAAAGTAGTATAATGTTTAATAGAACGCCTCGGGTGGACTGAGTTATCGCCAGATTTGATCTCCATGGATTATTCTATACTGAAACAATTTTACTTGTTTAGAATGTAGACTAACCTCATCTCCAATGGAAATTCAGCAAAATGTTACAGAAAATGTAAATCCCATAAAATTCTCTGGTCTAACTCTGTAACAGAAGATGTCCTACAAAAACTTCTCCCAAAAACGAAAGTAATACTAGCAAAACTAATCAATGCATCATGCAAAACAAACAATCTACGAGAGATCTGGAAGCTAGGGAAGATGACAATAATCCACAAAAAGGTTCAGCATTTAATCCTTTTCGCCTCTCCTTCTCCCATATTATCAAAACTGTTGTTATAATCACGAATTCCCAAATAAGGGGCAATCCATAAATTACGTCACACGAATTTAAGGACTCTTTAACCCGTCCTTGTTATAGGTTGTCACATTTTTGGAACCCTCCTTTAATCAAAAGAACAAAGTTATTTTCGTTTTTTTCTCATTTTCTTTAATAATATCAACAAAAATAAGCGACTAATTATATTAATTGAAAGTACAAAACTCAATCATCTTGTATCCAAGGACTTGGAATTTAAATTTCAACATGTGATGTCACAAAGCTTTTGTCACACAATGTGACCTTTAACATGTGGCGTAATTTATGGATGAACCCTAATATACATGGAGAAAACCTCTTATAAAATAACATTATTATTCCATCTAATCATAAAAAAACGCTGAGACACGTCAACTTTCGAGTTCAATTGACGGGTTTGAAAAAAAATTCTGGGCGAGCATATCGTAGCGCGTTATAGCGGTGAGCGTCGGAAGTAGGTCTAAAATAGCAACATAGACATCGTGAGGAAGTTATTAGTGTGCGATATTTCACTTAGGTACTTAATTTTAAAGGTAAGGTATGTGTGAATTTCCATATCATGTGCGAATCTACCGATATTATATCCCCCACCGACACCGTGACAATATTTCTTTCTTAAAAACGGAAAAGATCTCACATCGGCAACAGGGAGATATGAGATGAAAGAAAAAAGAGATTTTGACCACAACATACGAAAGCGGTTAGTATACAATACGTCTAGCGACGAAGGGGAGGTGTTTGCTTTGTACAACTTCATTAAAGACATGTTGTACACCACGGAGTTCAGGCTTAGTGATTGACAATGCAGTACGAAAGGGGACTAGGCGAGAACGCTTCACTACGAATACGTGCCGATTACGCTTTGAAGACAGGTCCCAATATGTTATGCCCACTGGGCATGTATCGTCGCGTTAGCGAATCATATTAAAAGAACGATACGCTTACGCTTAAATTCTGTTCATTTGTCGTACGAAAGCGGTTAGTATTCAGTATGTCTGGCGACGAAGAGGACGTGTTTGCTTTGTACAACTACATTACAGACATGCAATAATACCCATAGCGACTGACCAGAACGAGAGGAGACGAGGCGAGAACGCTTCTTTATGAATAAGTGCCGATTACGCTTTGTCGACAGTAAGCGTTGTCTGCTGCAGGCAAACGTACTCCCGTCGTATTTTCGCTCCGTACGCTACGCTGACGAGACGGTACATGGACAGTGAGCCTTATTTCATCCGTACCCAGTTACATCAAATAAACATCGGACGGTTCAAATGCCTTCATTTATAAGGGATTGATTAATACTATTCGTGCAAACTGATTCCATGTCACCGCATAAAATAAGACTGTAACAGATAAATAATTCTGTAATGTCAGTGTTTGATGAATTAATTCAACATTGTGAAATCATTCATATCGATAAAAATACCAACCGTACGAAATTTCATTGGCAAAATTAACATATGTCTATTTCGATTGAAGAATCAATTTCTGTCATAATATTGTGAATCAAAACAACTCAGATGTTGTGAAAAAGTCTTATTATTCTATGAGGTAACAATCTACATAAACGGAATCGACAAAATTGTCGGTATTGGATGCATACATGATCACAAAAAAAAAGGTAGAAAGTGTCGCGGGACACACGGACACTTTTAAGGAAAAGTTATGTAATACATCTGACGTTATAGATAAACAATGTGCATATTCTTTGGTGGTTGAGTAGTAAGCACACCCGACTCTCACGCGGTAGACCCGGGTTCGATTCCCCGCGAGGAATTTTTTTTACTGTTAATTTTATTTTTAAATAATCATTCTGCTTGATATTAATAACGACAACAGGTAGACGTTTGGAATATTTAGCAGAATATTCATTATTATAGATAATGTTACGGTACCCTTCATGAGGGAGTCCGACTGGCAACATCTACTTATAACAGCATCGTATATTTAAAAAAGGAAACCGTAGCATTATACAAATTGGACATTCAAGAACCGTACGTTTACCACAAAATTAGTGGAAACATAAAATTGAATTGTTAAATTTTTAATTTGAAGTTATATTACAGTTTATAGAAATTTTTATTTTCTAGATTTTTTCCAAAGTGGGTCGTAGAAAAAATATGCTGCTCGACTCGTGTGGATTGTCCATATCGCACTTGAACGTCCTCGTGCGATATGGCCATCATATCCACACTAGTTGCACAAACTACAATTTCTTTCAAAATATGCCCTTTTACATTTAAAAACTACCTGCCAAATGTCAAATCAATTTATCCATCCATTTTAAAGTTATCGAATTAAAACATTCAAGTTTTCAAAATTTCAACACCTTGTATTTCGAAAAGTAGCTAGACCCCTTAATCGCGCAAAAAAAATTATGGAAATAATAGTAAAAATTTATCCGAACAAATTCAAGTAGATCACTAGCACTGCGAATACCAGCTTTGCATATAATTTCAATAAAGCATCGGTGGTTCAGTGGTTAGAATGCTCGCATTGCACGCGGGCGGCCCGGGTTCGAATCCCGGCAGGAGCATATTATTATGGATCGCTGCTTCGTAAACGAGAGAGAGACTAAGGAGGCACAAGTACGCAAGCAAGGCACATAACGAAGCAACGTAACATAACGTAGCGTAACGTAACGCATAACGGTCAGATCTTTTGCGTCGCGACCTCTGGTCGCTCAAACATAACCTGGCGTAAAGAACTAAAGTTCCAATAATGTGTTATAAAGCTCAGTAGGCCTGTTATCATAAAAGAACCAAAAGTATAAATTGGGTATGTAAAAGTTTACAGTCAGTAGACGCTAAAAAACAACACCATTTTCATTAAAATAGAGTGGTTTCTAATTATATAACATATTATATCTATAGTTTGGCAAACATATCTGGAGCTATGCGACATCGATAAGGGGTGAGGAAACATAGTCGATATCTGTTAAAAACGTACCAGTGGCGTACAATTTATGCTTTTCTTGAAAGGTATGGTATTTGTTAGGAACAAATAAAGTTAAAAATTGTATTTGAATCCAATATGGGTACGAAATAATTCAAAATCACCACAAAACCTACCGTGAAGATCATTTTATTAATCATTATCCCCAAATTTCTCCCTATCAAACTCTAGAAAAACAACTAAACAAAGATATAAAACTTCACATTTTATTATGTTTCACTCCAGCCAGCAGACTAAATGGTTACATCAAACATTTCTTTCAATTATTACCTTGGTTATGTTAAGGCTAAGAAACTAATAAGTAGATTAATAATAACGAGTATTAATTATTGTATAGTCAATAATATTATCAGTTACCTATAAACGTTAGCACTCATCTCTCTAGTTTAGTTACGAAGTGTATTTATTCATTCTCATTCATTCAAAATAACACAAACGTTTTTTTCCCTTCACCGGTACCACCTCAGCTTCCTGGGCTTATTGTGGATACTCCTAGTGTTCTGACTACAACCTATTCAGCCAATCCGTTCCCTGTATTAGCTCATACAGGTTCTTTGCTGGTTGGTTGTAGAAGTCTTCTGGAGTCATTTGGGGTCTACCATACAGTTTCTGCCTTCTGTGGTCCAGCGACTCACAGTTGCATAGTATATGCAGAGCTGTTTCGGTATCCTTTTTGCATCTTCTGCATGTAAGGTCTCCGTTATACAGCCCTATTTTGTTTAGGTGCTCCTTTGTGGGAAAGTGTCCCGTAAGAAGCCCCGTTATGGTTCCTATGTTCCTGCTCATTGAGTGCAGTTCTTTCGCTACTTTTTCTGATAGTTCTTTCATGAATTTCTTTCCATGTATTTGCCTGGTTGTATTCTTCCAGTGTTTATTGTGTTGTTTTTTCAAACACCCTTTTAACCATGACCTCGTTAAGCATCTGGGGATGTCCACAGCAGGTTCGAGTCCGTTCACAGTTGACGATCCTACTCTTGCGAGTTCGTCAGTTTTTTCATTGCCTGCGATTCCTTTATGACCTGGGACCCACTCCAGTGTTACACTGTTCCGAGTCGCCAGTCTTCTAAGTTCCTCGCCGAATTCCCACCTTATAACTCCAAAGTGCTTCAAGGGCGGCTTGACTGTCACTGTAGATCCTGATCTGCCTGTTGTTGTAGGCTCTCATATTATTAGCCTTTGCACATGCAAGTATTGCATAGACCTCTGCTTGAAATACAGAAGCGTATTTTTCTAGCGAGATGATTCCTTCATATTTGCGCGTCTTGCTGTATAGGCCCGCTCCTGTGCCGAGTTCATTTTTTGATTCGTCTGTATACCAGATCAGTACATTCGCTCTACTAAGTGGTGGAGCGTTCTCTTCCTCAAGCTCCTTTCGATCTTTGATGAAAATCTTGAAGTTCTTGCGAAAGATATATTTGGTGGTCATGTTGTTGGCATTTTGAAAATGCCATCATCCACATGCCTTATCTCTGTGTGTCCTCTCCCATGGGCCACGTCATGGTCTGATGCTTTTTCCAGTCGGGTTAGTGCTGCCCTTGCTTCGCACATTATGACACAATGTAATGGAGGAAGGTCTAGCATTGTCTCCAGCGCCGCTGTAGGGGAGTAGTTCTCATTGCCCCTGTAATGCCAATGCATGCTTAGTTTTAGCATAGCAGAGGATTGTCTGATCTTTGGCCACCATATCAAAGATGCATATGTGATCCTGGGAATGACAACCATTTTGTACAGTCAGTGTACCATGCTGGGTCTAAGTCCCCATTTAGTGCCGTAAGTGCATCTGGCAACCATGAAGGTCACCTCTGCTTTCTTGATCACGTGCTGGAGGTGTCGATTCCAAGTTAAGCCTGGGTCTAGGATAACCCCAAGATATTTTACTTCATCCGACAATCGTATTGGTTCACCTTGAAGCGTCAGAGTGCCAAGTCCTTCCCTTTTCCTTCTTCTGGTGAACGCAATTATCTGTGTTTTCGAAGGACTAATACGTAGCCCTTTTTTTACAGTCCAGCCTGTTACTACATTTAAAGCCATCTGGAGTCTGTCTCTGGTTGTACTGTTTTATTTACCTTGAGATAGAATTACCAGGTCGTCTGCATATCCTATGGTGTTAAATCCTTTTCTGTGTAGGGTTCTGATGAGCCCGTCCACAGCAGCGGGGATAGTACTCCCCCCTGCGGACAACCCCTAGTTGCACGTACGGCCATAACACAAAAGTTTACTAATACTAAACATAAAATGAGAAAAATACCAAATAAAATAGACAATACAATGATAAAAACTGACAATACCAACGCCACTGAATAATAAATATAAATCAATAGTCGAAGTAAGAGGGAAGAACACATGCACGCGCCTGTCAATAGCAAGTCAGGTGGTTGCATAGCCACGGTCGGTGGGATAAATCTTCTCCAATCGAGTTAGTTCGGACTATGCGGTCATATTATGGTTTTCGCACGACGTAACATATTTGGAAAAGTATTTACCTTTTAAAATTCAGAAACTGAAAAAGTAATGTAGATATTTTCCATAATAACAGACCTACTGAGCTTTATCGCACTAATCAATTATCCTGTATGATTCTTTTGAAAAAAAATTACAAGGGTTTTATTCTGAAAAATACTGTTATTCCTCACTTCCCGACAATAAGTATCGGGATAATATGCTTGTTTGTCAGAATCAAACTCCATTGAATTTCTACTTGTCTGTATCGAGTATAAGTACACACTGTATATATAAACATGAAAAACTGTAATAAACAACCAATTCAACGAGGCGGTACATCAAACTTGGCTAATATACAATCGAGATGATAAGATTAAAATCTCAAGTTTCAGCAATGATAAAAACAGCGAGATACCGAAATAAGTTCGGCATCTCCTTTGTTCGTATTTATAAAAATGGACACGAGTGCTGGATATCCCCAAGCAATAAATCCATCGGATATAATAGCAAGAAAAGTATATGAAGTTCTGGCAACTAAACATAAATGGCCCAAGAGGCGGCTAATCACGTGGAAAATTAAAAACAAGAGAATAAAAAGATAACCCATACAAAAGAATGCGGATACTCCAATTCGTTCTTTTTAGATAATACGGTCGACTGACATGCGATGTACAGGGTACAGGATTCGACAAATCTCTTAGATTTTAAAAAGTACAAGTAATTCAAACTGATGGCCATGTATATAGAATAGCGTATTAGGCCTCACAGGCCCATAGCTTCTACTTTTTTGTGTCATATTTCCCCGAACTCTTTCAATCCTATTTCCGTCCTCCATTCCTAACTGTTCAAGTCTTCTTCAACCGCATCCATTCATTTCTTCATAGGTTGTCACCTTTTTTCTTACCTCCTACACCTCCAAGAAGCATTTTCTTCACACATATTTCGTCATCTAACCTACTCAACCACCAACCCAACCATCGAAGCCACTGTGCATGAATTTCACTTGTTATGCCTTATACATTTCTTGTCTTTCTTTGTTCGTTCTTCTTTTCCACTGCCCCGCATTCTCAATTCTCCGTACATTTTTCTTAGAAACTTTCGTTCCCACCCCTCCACTTTACTTTCATTCCTTTATTTAATATCCAAGCTTCACTTCCATATAACAAGGATCCCAAGGCTCTACTGGCTTTCATTATCCTTTTGTCAATTTCCACATCTTCATTTCTTTTATCTGTCACTGTTAATACCAAATATTCAAAGTGACTACTTATTGAAACGAATAGTTTTCACCATAGCTTATTACTTATATCTATTTTCGCCGGCATCCATTTCGGAATATTTTGATTTTCCTGCACTTATTTCAAGGTCTTACTGTTTCGATTTATTTTACAGATTCCTAGAGATTTGTTTTAGTTCTTCCGTGATCTTGTTATTATTGATGTCGTCTGCATAGGCTATCACTTCGTGTTTTTTATAATACTAATATATTATCGCAGTTGTCGAAAGGGGATCCCTTTGTCCTGAACCTCTATTTACATCAAAAGTCCTGTATACAGTGCCTTCCTCCGAAACTTTGTTCGAGGTTTCAGAAAGTGTCATTTTTACCATTTTTATAGGCAGTCCCAGTCTGCTCATTGCTATGTACATGTTTTGTCTATCAATTGATTCATAGGCCTGTTTGTAGTCTATGAACAATATATGCAATGGTAGATTTTGTTTATAACTGTTGTTCATTAAGCACTTTATGGTGACGACCATGTACCTATATGCAAACAAAGTTTAAACGTTCTTAACATATTCCTATACATGCTGCTTTATTAATTCCATAAAAAAAAATGTTGGAGTCACGTTACCGTTAATGTGAAGAAAGACGGAATACATTTTATAATGAACATAACCAATAGTATCAACAGTTTATAGCTGCCAAATATAATTTTTGCCGTGTGAACAGCATGCGAGATATTGTCAAAATGGAACAGCCTGTAGAATAGCTATTGGAAAAGAGATATGCTATTAAAAACCTGTGTTTTATAAATTCAATCGTTTATATACTTTCGAGAAAATGAATAACTTGGAAATATAATGAGAGGAGTGTTAAATGGAAAGAGAAATATATTACAGGTATCTGTTTTATCCAATTAAATAATGTAAATATTTAACCGAAATAATATAATGATAACCTTTCGTTGTGAACATCTTAATTTCCAAAGTTCCAACACTCTTAGGATGTCTACGTTAAATGCATCAGAATGTCAGACATGTAATATTGTTTTTAGTACAGTTTTCCTTTATATCTCTTGTTATACGGCACTCGTGCTGAATTCAGTATGTTCCTCGGATGTAACTATCCCGGTTTGGTTGTCCTTCATTTTCATTAAATTAAATTTAGTGAATTGCCATTGGCGACGTGTCGGGCATCGCTGGAACAGACGTCTCGCTAGCACTTAAAGCGGCCTTTATTACCTTCGGAGTCAGACTCGGGGGATACAGTGGTCTGCCAACTTATTAGCTACGTATGTAAGTATATTTTTTTAGAGACAGAAAAGGACTGAATGTTCTTTGGGGAGATTAGTCATAAAATTTTAATTAAATGTTTGAATCACTGTAGAAATTGAGTTAACTGAAAATATGAGCTTAAGCTGGTTACTTTGAGCAAATGAAAAATCGTCTTTATTGAGATATCTGATATCACAGGATCTTTATGTAACTTTATATTGTAGTCCTATGAATCTAGATTATATTCTACAGTCCGCGACTATTTTTGTAGATAATCAGCATCAAGTAGCAAAGTTTCATGTAGTTTCTAGCCGACTGCCGTGAAGTTCCGATATTTTTCAATGCTTTTCGCTACCAAAAATAACTAGCATGTGCAAAAAACTTCCAACTGACTAAACATGATTGGATATTCACCAGAACCGAGCCAAAGCCAACGGAATTGTTTATTTGAACACAGCAATGCGAATTTCCTCACATCGACTGATATAGCTGCTCTATTTGAATAAAAAAAAAACGATGATTGGTCATTAACTATACAGACTTTATTCGACACTTTTTCTCAATCCAACACATTTAGTTGAAGTGTCGCGAACGTCCATTGTCCATTGATGTATTCACCTTAAATGAATCTTCCAAAATACGAATAATGTCATAAAAGTTTACTACAATTTATTTAAGATCGTATGTGGCACAATACTCATAATTACTTTTTAAAATGAAACTGAATGTTTCTAAATAATAATAAAATTAAGTTACATTTTATGTAATGCCTAGGTACTTGATACTCAATATATTGCCTAGACAAAATAGTGACCTATCTTGTGATTGACTTAATATATATGAATAGAAATAGTATATTGAGTATCAAGAAGGGTAAGGGATGTTTACCGGTCGACAGTAATGTTTTCTGGAGATCGGTATTGCCCTTAACGTTCGAAATGCGTATACCATTTTTTGCGCGATCATATTGAAATAAACTTCGAATAAAATAATTTAAATTTCTTCGGAATGAACGAAATGTCAAAAGTGACATTTATACTTCTCGATCAGTTTAAAATATAATTAGCATTTTGGTGAAATTGTTTTTATGCTATTTATTACTGTTTATATTGTTCTGTTCGATTCTGTTCATTCAAAAAATATATATATTCTCATTTTTTTTGTTCCTTTTGTGTAATGGATGAGGTAATATATTATTTAGGACCACTTAAATGTATGTAGGGCTAAGACGTCGGTAAGTAATTTACTTACCGACGTCTGAACGGTAAGTAAATCACTTACCGACGTGTTAGACTTAGAAATCAGTAAACACAACTTACCGTCCCAACAACCGATGCTGTAAATAAACAAAAAAGATCGATCGCACAAAAAAATAATAAGATATTCAGTGCTATTCTCTAAGTGAAGTGGTTATCGCAGTTGTTAACCATAACAACTCTGCTAACAACTCTAATACACGGTTGGCAACTGTTGTTATGATAACAACATGATAACAACCTTCAAGACCCATACGTGAAAATGGACGTGACAGCGCCGCAAAATAGTTCTAATGTGGGGAACTAACTGATGCTTGGCTTGCTTGCTGTGAAGTTGTACCAGCACTGGCTTGGTAGCATCCATGAGCATAAAAATTAAGACTGAGTAATACTTTCAAATGATTGGGAATATGTGTCTTTCGTTGTCTATCAGGTAGAAAGTGATTTAATTTATTTATAAGTTCCAAAGCTATCTCTTTATTCAGTCTAAACAAATTTTAAAATGTAATATCTGGCAATTCGAGAGCAATACTAGAATCTCTCAAATATCTTCTTTCGGTTCTAGAATTGTTTTTAAAAAAGTAACCATATTCATTAAAATCTTGACAAATGTCTAGCAGCACACATATTGAATGAATAAAAAGTCTATATCTACTAAAAATGCCATTGTTATTAATTTAAAATATTTAACTGTTCTCATATATAAATGAAAACATTCCAATAAGTGTCTGACGCAAGTGGTTTTCGTTAACAACACCTCTGGAGCAGTTGCCAGTTGCTCATAGCCACTTGTCATTATGCATAGCAACTCTTATAGTGACTTTACTTAAATGGTGAATACCAATTTTGCGCTTAGCAAATGACCTTGAACATAACGACAATTTACAGTTGCTATCCATAACAACTTTTCTTAGTGAATAGCCCTGATGATATTACAAATATTAAAGCTTAGATATTCTAAGCCTCAAGGCGGCGCCAGACATGCGGCATTCGGCGAATACCGAGCGACTGCTCGCCAAGTAGCAAGTAGTTGAGTTACTCGGCAAGGTGTGCGCCAAATGACCAGATATTCGCCATTCGTTGGATGCGGATTCAGAGCGTTATACGGCAAATATTCGTTTCCTTTGATTTTGCCTCGAAAGACCGACACACAACGGGAACTACGCGAGCACTGCACAAATACTAAAATTGGTCATCGGCAAGTAGCGATCAACCCGTCCACACACTCGCTACTTGGCGAGCAGTCGCTCGGTATTCGCCGAATGCCGCATGTCTGGCGCCGCCTTTTATGGGGATACCCTGGATATCTTTTTCCGATATAAGATCAGTATAACTGTACAATACATCAATCGAAAGATATTTCACTATTTGGTCTAGCCAAAATATTAAACATCAAATACACATCACATCAAATGTAACTTCCCTCAATCTGACGATTCATAAATATTTTTTCATCAATGTGAAATTATTTAGAAACATTTTCATTTAAAAAAGTAATATGAGTAGATGCCACAAAGTAATGGTCCACTCAGTAAATTCAATAGTTATCAAGAATGTTATCAACTCTCGATTCATCTTTTTCTTTTAATTGTAAGCTATATTATTTGTCATTTCGAAGTACATAATCCAAGTTAAGAGGCTTTTCTTTGATATATATGACTTTCAATAACTCTTGGTCCGTTAGAATACAGTTAAGTACTCCTTTATTTATTACATGTTGGTGCTATTTTTATTCTATGAACGACTCTATATTGTTAATGTTTCGACTTTGAAAATGCCTTTGTTCCTTACAACGAATACATGGCTGAAAATGATGAACTGTCGAACTTCTTGTCTTCTAGTAATGCATACAACATCGGAACAAAATTCTGGAATTTAAATCTTCTCCAGAGTCATACAAAAGAAATAGGTCTCCTTTGCTCGTTATTTTGTGTTTCCAAAATACTAACCTCAGATGCAGATATAAAATTTGTTGATGCTCCTTCACCGTATGCCCTTTGTCTATTAATAATCTTGTTGGATGCATATTAAGAAGGTAATAGCACCATTTCTTTTGCGCTTGAGTTGCTCAAACTAGAGTTGATGATGCTTCTTGGCCAAATCTCTAATGCTTCTTTCGCTTTTATATTGATCAATTTTGTGTTGCGCCAGATTCGGAGCATGATTATGGAGTGTTGTTTTTCTTGTTTTTCCAGTTATAGTTTCACATACCAACCTTCCTTTGCAACCCGTTTTGGAGCATCTCCGATTAGTGGTTTGAATAAACGATTTATCTTTTCGGTAACGATAACCCTCGGGGAATAGAACAGGCTTATTTTTTTGCGACAGACCTTCCATGTTTTCAATTTGACATTGACGATGACAATTACTGTTTTTTTACTTCCCAGCTAGCAAAGGCACGTCATTATGACGTCAATAATTGGTAACTACTGGTCGAAAACGTTCAGATGACCAAAAATCAACGTGATAACGTGACGTCGAATAGTTGTGGTGCGTTATTTTACTTAGTTATAGTTCCTATATATTCTCAAAGAAGTTAAAAAGGTTCTGGTATGGCTCTGGGTGTTTGTTATAAATATTTGTTTCCTATTTTTCAGATGATTTCAATAAAGCACAAAAAAACTGAAAAAATGCGAATATTAAAAGGAGTGACCAGTAATATTATCATTTTTAAGGTTCTCAATGTGAGGCTTTTTCATTCCAATTGTTTCTCAGGCTTGGATGAATAAATTTTATAAAAATAATATAATACATTGCTTTATTTTTATATAGGTATGCTCCAATTCCTTTATACTTCTTAAGTATTTTCCAATAAAGCAAAGCAAAGTCCAGTGCTTTTTTTGGAACTGGCGCGAGTTAACGTGATATGGACGGCATACAACAATTTAAAATCGTCTTTTATCACGTGTAAATCCCGTTATACAGGGTTTTTTCTTGTGGGGTTTTATTAAAAATATTGTTTACAAAGAAGAGGTTACACAAAACAAAATTTGAAAGACAGAATTACTGCAGCATTTAGACAGGTGACCCCTGCAATGCTAAGAGATGTGCGTAAATCAATGAAAGAAAGGGCAAGAAAATGTATAAATGAAAATGGAAGACATTTTGAACACCTATTATAAATTTTAACTTTCAATATTGTAGTTTTCCTACGATTAAACTTTGTAAAATTTTGTACTTATTAAAAATTGTGTAAAATATGTTATTTCTCATTTAACGTCAATTATTAAAGTAAATAGTAAAGTTAGATGTCCAAAACCCTATATTTTTTTAATGTGTATTAAGGAGAGCTGCTAACTGAAGAAAAATATACAGGGTGTCCCATTTGAAAAAATTAAGTTATTGCAATTTGAAAACTAGACTATTTGCACGCCATCGGCAAACACCCTGTGCAACAGGTGAATATGTTGGGTAATTATTGTGGTAGGTGTATGTTTCATTTACATCATAGTAGCCTTTTGGAGGAATTTTTGAAAAAAATGTGTTTATTGTGCTAATATTCCTGAAGTGCTGTTTTTTTCATTAAATCTGCTTATAATAGGAATAACTTGTCAACGCCGCGTCGGATTTACAAATTCCAAAAACTACCGTAAAGCTAATATTAAGTAGAATCAGAAGACATAATCGTATACAGGGTGTTCAATTTAAAAAAACCTAATTAATTTTCATTCCACAAAAATTAGCCACCCTGTATACATCAAAATATTTTGCAATTGTAGTCCGAGTGACACCGTATAAACCTACAAGAAATCTTGTTGATACCTCTTCTAGTTCCGGTGCTAGAGATCGAGTGGAAATAATTGGCGCACCCTGTATAACTGACGTCATTGGTCCGAGACATTAGGAGGACATTCTCACGTCGTATCCACGTCATTGAACTGGTCATTTCTAGTCATTTCATGACCACATTTCGACGTCATTTTCACGTAACCTTGCTACCTGGGTTCATATCGCTCTTTTTTATTTCGCTATTTTGTCTATCGCTGTTTTTGAATATCGCGATTTTATAGTCGCTATATCGTACATCGCTCTTCTGTACCGGAGCCCTATATAATCACATGAAAGTTTTATCAGGTAACCGAAACTAATCAGGTTAGCGTGATTTTGAAGCAAACGAATCATGTTTCATCCCCTGTTTTCTCCTCATTTCTCAAAATAAACTTAAATTTATTCTTCGACAAAGCGGTGTCAGCTTTAAATATTAAACAAGAAAAAAGTAGCAGTATGCATATATAATAGAATTTGAAAATTTGATTAAAAATTACAAACTTTGGAAGTTTCATAACATTTATCTTACTTCTTTCGGAAGCAACAGAATGTTCTCGGCTATTATTAAATTTTACATACGGTCGGCTATTAGATACTGTTCGCCTTCAAATTGATTCCGAATTCACGAAGATAGCCCTTTCTAAGGGCTCATTTTCTTTTTCTTTTACACTTTGACGCTCTTCTGTTCGGAGAACAACCGTTTAGTTTCATACAGCAAATATTCCCTCAAAAGCCAATGTCACAACTCGCTCTGAATAGAATATTATTGGTTTTGGAAGTGCCAACATAAAAGAAAATCGGGTCCGTTGCACCCTTTCAACTGTTATAAACTTCAATAACACACTTCCGATCAGAATAATGTCGATAATAACCAAGGCAGCCTTTCATTTCCAAGAAAACTCGAAAAAGGAAATAAATAGACGGTTAAGGAAAACTCCCTTTATTCGGGAGAATGTCATTCATCGGGAAATAAATTGAAATGTTAGTTGGAAGAAGACGCGATACTGAGCAATTTATAGCTGAAATTTACTTATCACAACCGAGATATCATTAATTACCGTTTCTCTTGAATACTTGAATACTTAACGAAAATGTGACGACTGAGCAATTTAATTTTTATAAGTGTTTTGTTCGAAATGTCTTGCAATGAAAAACCCGACAGTAGAGCTATTCGACATTCATCATCAAAGACCAATCACAAACGCGCAGCTTCCAGATAAAAAAGCTGTATGACGGCACCTGTCAGCAGTTTATTCGAGTTTACCCAAGTAAAAATTGACAGCTGTTGTCAAATTAATACCTACATATTTATTACGTATGCATGTATACTTTGGCAAGTTTATCTGAAACCGTGAAAGGAATGCAGTCGAAACATTCGACATTGCCATGTTTAACTATGAAAAAATAGAAGAACTGATTATGTAGTGATAATAATTATAAATGGGTCTTTTTATTATTAACAATATTAAAAATATGATTGAACGTTCATTTTATAATGTGCTTGTTTCGTTGGATTTATTCTATTAACATTATTTTCCAATTTATGAATATTAAAAGAGAACACTTTTCCAAATTTGTTATGGGATTCTCAAAGCTCTGGCAACGTTGTACGAAAACCATAATGACCACACCCTCCGATTACATAATTGGTGATTTTTATCGACCAGGTGACTTCTTATTGGCAAGCGCGTGCGTATGTTCTTCCCTCTCACTTCGTCAATTGACTGATATTGATTTATCCAGTGGTGTTCGTATTGTCAGTTACCTTTGTAATTTCAGTTTTACTTGGTAAAATAGGTACCGTACGCCATTTGTACGTTTGACAGATATACGCCATGTTTTTCCTCCCCTCTTACCGACGCCCCGTAGCTACAGATAAACTTGCCAAACTATATAATAGACACTTTTATCTGGTCATAAGTTTTTACACGTATCCGTATCCGTATTGGAGTTACGTTGACGTAAAGAAATTGTCAGGAAAGCATTTTTAGCAGAAAACATATCGCTTCGTTCTGTTTCTAATTGTATAACCTCCAAATTTTTGTATTTTACCTTTTTATAATTCTGTAAAACGTAAAATGGGGGCGATATTGAATAATCTATTGCTGCTAGACAAGGAAGATGATGTAATATAGCACAATTAGCACGGAATACTGACTTTGGTCGGGATACGGATACGTTCAAGTATACGGAGTAGGGTACGTAACAATACGTTCAACGCATCGTATCGGCTGAGACGTAACGGGTCTACAAATGCGCAGTTTGTTACGTATACGGATACGTGAGAAATTCAAGACAAGCTAAAAGTCTCTAATAGGCATTATGTTTTGTGAGTTATTTGTAAGCGGAACAATCTGTTATTGTACATTCAATATCTTTCTTGGTGTGCGTCATCGTTCCCGCTTCGAATCCTACGTCTGCATCCCTTTTTGAGCGTTATTGTAATTTCTCCCGATTGCGCGTAATCTAAACATCAACTTATCAAATTTTTCAAGACGAACATTAGGGTTAACGTTTGTAATACATTTAAACGGTTCATTATTGCGATATTTTGATTAAGATTTATCACAGACCTGCCTTTTTCCATTTCTTCCAACGTAATGTAGTAGAAGGACATTAACAATCGATGACGCACACCAAAAAGGTTATTATATGAACTCTACTCATAAAATGTACGATTTGTGGAACGCCACGAAAGGTTTAAGCTCATCTGAAAATAAAGGTACACGAAACGTACCACTGATTTCGAAATGTTGGACGGAATAGTGAATATCACACATGGGAAGAATTCGATAAGTTCGTAATTTATGTACTATACTTTTTCTATGACCCTATATATAGTGTGCCAAAAAGTTACTCTTAATATTTAGACTATTATGGTTGAAATAATACCCTTCTTGGTGTGCGTCATCGATTGTTAGAGCGAGTTGTACCAAACACTTGAACTCGGTTTAATGATAACTGATGTTTAGACTGTGGCTGATTGATGTTTTTATTATTAACAATTACATCAGTCTACACATCATTAAACCGAGTTTAGGTGTTTGGTACAACTCGCCCTTAATGTCTTTCTAACACATTACGTAGGAAGAAATGGAAAAAAAAGGCAGGTCTGTGATTAATCCTAATCAAAATATCACAATAATGAACCGTTTAAATATATTACAAACGTTAACCCTAATCTTTGACTTACAAAAATTTGATTGGTTGATGTTTAGATTACGCTCAAGCTCAACCTATCAATCGAGAGTTCAAAATACTATGAAGGCGTTACTTTCGTAGCGGCAATAAGTCTTACGTCTTTTTCTACTGTCACACTGACAGTTCTTGACAGGTCTGTACTTTGTTGTTTACGGTCAATTATTATTTATGAGAAGTGAATATTAATCTTATTGTTTTATTTATATGAATAATACAAAAATATGCATAAATACACGGAAAAACATCAGTATTTTGAAAGTTCTCAAGTATTTTCAGTTAGAAAAAGAAGCTGGTAATTATTAATTGCGTAACCGTTTCGAATTTGGCTAAATACAATCCTGATGATCTTATTTATCAAATTTAAGGTTAGCTATGTGTCAAAATAGCAAATAAAATAAACGACATGCCGAAAACCCGGATATACGTCACAATCGATGACGCACACCAAGAAGGGTATTATTTCAACTATAACTTGGTATATATAGATTTCAAAAACATGATAGATAACATACACTAACCACCTGGATTCAACTTGCTCTTGTCCGTTTTTTAGATGGTATTAAACAAACAGAATCACTATAAAGTTTTCATGAACCAAAAAATAAATAAACACCTGGCAATTGATTTGATCTTAATCCTTGACTAATGAATACTACTTGTTAGTATGAAAAAAAAATACTTCCTTCGTAACTACTCGACGTTCTAGTGTTTTTGAAGTGGTTTTAGTTACCTCAGCCACTACGCCACTGTACCGAGAGATCTCTATTCCTTCCTTATTCGAACTGGAGCTCCCGAGTTTCTCAATAAACCACTTAACGATTGTTTTAAATGCCCTGCGAACGTTCGATTACACAATTCAATATGGCGTATTCTCCACGTATTTCCTCCACGGTGCATAAGTGCCTTTCAAATTTACGATTCTAATCTTTGTTTAGAGTACGTAGATACTACAACAAAATGGCATAAATTTAAGCCAGCGGACGCGGTCATTTGTTTACAGGATTTAAATTCAATGGTTTTTCGTGTCAATAGAAATGCTTAGTTTGTTGAGTACTTTACGGGTACTTTTTTTTAACTTGAAAGGGGGTTAATTGTTCGAATCGAGAGTCGAGTTAGTATTTACATTGGTTTGTGAGATTGCGTTTGTTCGAGAAAAGCTTTAATTGCAAGTAATTGTCAAATAACAAGATTCTTATTTTTGTATTTATTTTGCAGTTTGAACGAAGAAAACCCTTGCCTGACTGTTTCAATAAAAAACGGGAATTCTGTTTGGTTTTAATCACTGCGCATTGGAGGTATATTCAGTAGTAATACCCCTAGGGTCTTGATAATACCGAGATAATTTTGTCATAGAGAATGCTGAAAGCGTGTTGCTTGATAATAGCCCAAGGCCGCAGGCCGAGGGCTATTATCTTTGAGCAACACGCTTGAAGGATTCTTCTACGACAAAATTTTGAGTATTTATCAAGACCCGAGGAGTATTCGATAAGATAATTTTTTACTTTGTAGCTTTCAAAAAATTGATTGCCAATCTGATGTTTAATAATTTTCAATACAAACTTCATCAATTTTAATCAAATATTATTCATTTTTATTTAAAACTACAGTTGTGAAAAGTACAATTGGTGAATTAATTGAATCGTTAGATGCAATACCTAATCTTCGCGACATTTTTAATCCAGTTGTCAGTTTGACGTTTAATTAATGTTTAATAAAAAGTAAACACCAAACTGAAAACACCACATGTAGGGTATTATCGCTGTAACACAGCGGTGATTAGATGAAATTTGACACATGACTTGAAATTAAGTAATTTGATTGGTTACTATATCCAGTAAAAAATTATCAACATAAACTACCAGTAGGTCAATAAAAAGTTAATTATCAAAACAAGAAAAATTTTACAATACAAAACATAACTATCAAAACAGTCGAAAATCAGGTGTTTTATAATATATTTTTTTCACTACTAGTTTTAGAAAGTATTGTTTTTTATGAAGATACATTTTTCTTTCCACCGTACATAGACAATGTAAGTAAGTTCACTCGTCGTCGCCACTTTCATGTAGAGTTGATTGCTGAAAAACGGTCGTTAAACACGTGTATTGTTTATACAGGGGTCGTGCGAATCACTACCTACCCTTCATAGCATGGATTGTTTGGTACAGGATTTGTTGAAAATGTACCTACTTTGTTGAAAAACTATTTCAAGAAACGATGTTGCTTTGCTATGTACGGAAGGTTCTAGTATTCAATTGGGAACATCAAATTATGAGAAATAATCTAGAATCCGAGAACTGGACCAAGTGTGATAGACATTGCGCTAGGAGGAGCTTAGAGTGAACCTACCATTCATTGTCTATCTGTATCTGTATCTGTAGAGTAGGGAGGGTGAGTGTGTAGGCTCACAGGCCACATGTGACCCATTGTACATCCTCCCGAGGAGTTGTCCTCCTAGGTCATTGTCCATCCTGTCCTTCTCAGGAAGGTGGACAGGTCACTAGGAGACATCTCCTCTATATCGGCAGGTGTAGGCCAAGACTCACCGAACACACACTCTCTTATTGACGATAACTCCGGACACTAGCATAAGACATGCCTGACAGTTTCATCTTCCTGTTCACACATCCTGCATAGAGGTATGTCTACTAGCCCCATAGTATGGAGGTGTTTCCTTAGTTGACAGTGACCAGTCAGAAATCCTACTGTTAAACGTAGGTTTTTCCTGATCATCGCCAAATATTTCTTCGGCGCTCTCGAGTAAACTCCACATCCTGAGCCTTCTTTCATTTTTGAACCATCTGTATATATGCGTCTATGTAAGGATCCAATCATGTTTATAAATATGATAATAATAATGACTGAGCGCGCGGACTGAATGTGGAAATAAACAAACAAGCTGCAGTGCTTCCGGCTTGGGGGAGAAAAAAATACAAAAGTATTCATGATCAAAATAACGAAAGGCTCAGAAACCCAATATGGGCGGCCTGTCAAAGTCAGGTGTTCTGGAATGGTCTATTATACAGGTTTGGTATGAACAAAAAAAACTTTGACATGATCGAATGTGAAGCTGCAACTTCATTAGGCAGACAGAAAATATGCGATTCATGCCCGGCAACAGTCGCATTGTTATGAAATTGACTAGTTTCGGTTGGCACAACAGGCGTTGAGGTTATGTGAAAAACATATTCCGCGCTACTGTAGGAACGAGTGGAGGAAAACATTTTCCTTGTCGTTTTCACATATTTCCACCGTTTTACTGTTGTGTAGATGTACAAAATTATTCCACAAATATAATTACTTATAAGCAGAAAGGGGATAATTCGTAATACGTAAAGAATGTTTATGCGATTTACGGCATAGTTACACGAAAATATGTTACGGTTTCTACTCAAGTCGGAAAATTATAAACCTTCGTTGATGTTTCGTGTTCATGTGGATGTAATTCGAGGGGTGGAGAATCTGGTAGTATATACACGAGTATACACATATTTGTGGTTATGACATAACAGATGTTAAAAGTACTTATTCGTATCACATGTTGACTTTTCCAGGCGTATACCGATTAAAAGAAAAACTAGGCAAGGGAGATGAACACCTACTTTATCTTCTGCAACTATATATATATGACTATACATTCCCATGGGAATTGTAGTCACACCCACATTGTCGATCCATTTAACATGGGGGATCAGTCCATTGTAGTATTTTTTCCTGTTCCTAGATATTGTGATGTGACTTAGTTTTTTTCTACGATTTTACGCCACAACTGTCTATCTTTTACTTTATGTTTCGCTTCCTTTACATTCATGATATTTAAATCCGCGTTTACTTGGTCTTCCCATCTTGTTTTAGGTCAGGGAGTCTCCAACTGGTGTCCATTCTGTTATTTTTCTCAGTGTTTCATCTCTACTTTTTCTGTAAATGTGTCCGAACCATCCCAGTCTGCGTGCTTTTATATATTTTACAATGTCTTCCCCATTATTTTTTTGTACAATTCCATAATTCATTTGTCTTCTGTATTCTCCTTCTCCCGTTTTAACTAGTCCAAAGATTTTCCTCATAATTTTTCTCTCGAATATCCTTAATTATTTTCCTGTTTTTTGTCAGATTCGCTATTTCAGCGCCATAGGTCACCACTGGTCGGATCGCTGCCTTGTATATTTAAATTTTTGTGTTTTCACTAATTTTCTTATTCTGAAGATATCGTCTGTATTTGAAGAAAGCTCTATGTCTAGCTTGTATCCGCTGATCTATTTCTGATGTTCTATCGTTATCTCCTTTTAAGTAGATTCCTAAATACTTGAAACTGGTCACTACTTCGTATTCGTATTCTCTTATCTTAATTGACTGCTGTTGGAATCTATTTCTGGATATGAACATTGCTTTAGTTTTTTTCTTGATTTACCTTCAGTCCTCTCTTTTCAGCTTCTATCATCAGTTTTATAGATATTTCTTTAAGTTCTTTCAGATTTCTTGATATTATAGCTATGTCATCTGCATACGCTAAGATTTGTGTCAATTTTGTTATTATGGTACCTCTTAAACCAACAGCTTTAATGACACCATCCAATGCAATATTAAAAAGCGTTGTAGACATTGTATCTCCTTGCCTCACCCCGCTATTAAATTCAAATTCTTCTGTTTGTCCTTTTTCTGTACTCACTCTTGCTGTCGATGGTTCCATAGTCATATTAATTAGTCTTCTCATTTTACTCGATACCCCAATGTTTTTCAAATCTTCTTTAAGAGTCTCCCTGTTTATACTATCGAAAGCCTGTTGAAATAATCCTCTTCAGAGCTTTCAATTGCTCCGACTGAGTTATTTTGATGTTAGTGGACTGTATTATTTATTTTAGAATTTTCCTGTGGTTAGGGTTAAACAAAATATCTTGTTCAACAAAGTAGAATTTATTCAACTATAACAACTACGGTACTAATACCTAATTAGAGCACATGACACAACAAATACTAAATAAGTTTGTGGAATAACTCACACAACCTGCTTTACTTTTAAATTTTTCAGCGATTGCACTTGCACTGTTAAATACTAAGTTTTATTTGTATATTTTGCGCATGTGATGCACAAGCTGCCGGCTGAGCATCAGCAGAGAGTAAAAATGGCAGTCAGCGCCATTTTTTTTGACACGACTTGACTTTTTTCGCCCTGTTCGGTGTTCACCCGTCACTTTTTGGGGAGGACGGAAATTACGTCATGAATTGGGAAGTGACGGAACAGAAGAGAGGGTGTGTTTGAATTATTGCCGTATTGCTGACATTATCTATCACCACATAATTGAAAAGGACAGCCTGATGAGTTTTTTTGGATTTAGAAAGATGGGGTGAGATTTTTACACCATTGAACACAATTTAGAAGAGCCAGTTTGAGAGCTAATATCATAGATGGCATGATGAGTACTACTTTTAAAATTTATTGATTTTTGTACTAAAGGGTTAAGTTTAAGTTGAGGGTTACTGGTAATATTTGACGAGATGTCGGTAAATTTATCCACCTGTCTATAAATAGTATATTCTGATCAATGTTAAATTCATAACTTTTTTTAATAATTTGTGTCATTATGTGAACTGGGTCCATAGTTGACTTTCCTTTCCTGAATCCATATTGATAATCACCTATTTTTCCATCTATCTTGTCTCTTAGTCTTTCGTTTAAAATTGTTGTGAAAATTTTATAGGCAGAGTTTAATAGTGTTATTCATCTGTAGTTGGAACATTCCAGCGTGTTCCCTTTTTTATGTATCGGTATAATTACTCCTGTTTCCATTCTGCTGGCATCTTCTCTTCTTTCCATATTTCGTTAACTAATTTGAATAAAATTTTTTCGAGTATGGTTCCTCCTTTTTTAATTAATTCCCCATTAATTTCATCGACTCCAGCCGCTTTATTATTTTTTAACTTTTCTATTGCTTCGTTGAATTCCTCATATCGTGGCTCTTCATCTACATCTTCCTCCTCCAGCTTCATGTCTTCTTTATTTTCGATGCACATAGTCTGGTGCTCTGCAGTCAGTAAGTTTTTGAAATGACTCTCCCATTTTTCCAATTCTATTTTTGCTACATTGGTTGTTTTCCTTCTACTTTTTATATTTGTAAATAGCTTAGAATTGTCTTTGTTATTTAGCTCAATTTCTTCCATTTTTTGCATTATCCATTGATTTTTTCTCCGTTTTCTTATCTTTGCTGCCTCCTTCCTTAATTTTTTGTAAATTTCATAATCTTGCTCAGTCCCTGATCCTATCCATCGTTGTCGGGCTTTTGTTTTCCTATTAATTATATTTCCACAATCTTCGTCAAACCAGTCATTTATCTTTGTATTCTCTCGTTGTCCAATCGTTTTCTGTGCAGCATTTTTAATACTGTTTTTTATACAGTCCCAATCTTCTGCAACTAGTGTTGGATAAACTTTACTACAGCAGGCCCGAAGTTGTTTTCTAGAAAGTAATCTGAAGTTAATAAAATTATGGCATGTCATTTTTAGGTTATTTGTGATGTAGTATCTGAATTTTAAAACTCGAGGTGAAGCGCCAAAAATGACGAAATTTTCTGACGTTTTTTGCTTATAACTTCTTATCGATCCATCTTTAGCGAACTCTCAT